>RAOC01000013.1:0-195953 GCA_009804845.1 Neurospora sp. FGSC 26637 | reverse complement strand
GGAAGTTGGTGATAGCGCGGGTACATGTCCCGCCGACTGCCCTCCCTTGGGGAAACCTGCAACACCGACAATCACTACAACCTTTGTGAGCTTTGATGGTGTTGGTTGCGAGAGGACAAGCACGGCGACAGATTTTGGGATGTTCATAAACACAGCGTGCTATTTTGGGTCGTTTTGATCGCTCATGAGACGTGAAGTGTGAATGAACCTCAGTTCCGGCGGCACGCCCAACCAACATCGATGTTCGTTTTGCTGGATACGTCAATGTGAGCATGGGATCCGTCTCATCAAGATCTTAAAACAAGAGTCATGAGATTCGTACCTGGACGGTTCGTTGGTTAGATGAGCCTCCCGCTCGGAGCAAATGCGCAAGGTGATTAGGTGACGAAGATTACTGAAAGCATCGGATCGAGGATTTTTCCAAGAAAAAGCACCAGGGGAGTGGGTTGTGAGCAGCCGTACATCTCGAGAATGAAAGATCCGTCGGGCTTAGAGAATAAGTTGTCTGAACACGAATGAGATGGATCACCCTCCGCCATTTTCGCTGGGCATCAGCTGAGACCAACGAGGCACTCGCTCATTCCCCGCTCAAATTATATGAAGACAACTTCAGAAGGAAGGCACGGAGGATACTCACTTTCATCAACGACAATCTGTTGTTAAGGGGAAAGAACCACTTACGGGCAAGCCGAAGGACGGGATACAACTCACTTGTCAGCGGAGAAACATATTACAGGGAAAGAACAAACAAGACCATGAGTTGCGTCACTCTAGCCTACCTCGAGTGTATTGTTGAGTCTTAGCGCTTTGCGCTCCCCTGATAAAGTGGACTTTTTGATCAACAGACGTACCTTCCAGGCTGTCCGGTGTTGTTGGCGCTTATGATCCGTGGAAATGAAGACGCGGCATACCGTTCTTTCTGGGGTGCGGTCGTGGGTTGGGTATGTTTTCCTTTGATTGAACATCAGTTCATGCACATTTTTTTGATCAACCTGCCAGCCAACGATCAATTCTCCCGCGTCAACCACAACTGCGATACCGGTTTCAGGAAGTTTACAAACGTGAACATGACTGTTGGCGATCAGAGCTTTACCTCCAGCGGCACATTACCATGATAACCCGCACTCTGGTGGATGCCCCAATATGTGACTGTGCCTATGTTCAGACAGAATCAGCATGTGCTTCGTCACCGGACGGGTCGTTGGTCAAGACAGAGATCTTGGTGACGACGGGAGAACTGTAGTTGACTGAAAGGATTGTGGCCCAAAGCACCAGGTGCGTTTTGGAGCAAGGCTTCCGAAATTAAATGGCAGTGAATCCTCTCCCACAAGGACGAGATTGGTATCTCATGCATCGCACATTCCTTTTTTTTTTTTTTTTTTTTTTCATATCTTGCAATATACTCGCAACAGTTAGCAACCCCATCTCCATTGTATGGTACCGCATTAGGACGACCATTCCCAATATGTCGACCCCCGGAGTTTCAGATGACCGCACCCCCAATTTCGAAGCATTGGTAGAAGGGTACAAGACAGAAATCAAGCAAAGTCTCAGGACAGTGAGAACGTTGCAGGACCCCCAGGGTATCAGGCTCATCACCACTTCTCCAGGGATATTAGGAGAGGCAGAAGATATCATCTGCCGAATGGAAGAATATGAGCCAAAAGAGGGCAAGAGGAGAGTGAGCACCGCCCTCAGACTCTACTACGAGCAGGCAGGAAAGAAGTTGGACAACGAGCTCGGGAAGAAGTTTCAGAGTCTTTGGGACCAGCTCGTGGCTAGTGCCCAAGAAGGTAACAACCTACCCATGCATCTATAATCATAAGACAAGAAGAAGTTCTAACAGAGGGCGGCTTAACACAGTGGCAACAGCGGTACAGGATGCGATAACCAACATAAATCAACAGGACACAAGCCAGGCGAAGCAGCAGGACACAAGCCAGGCGGTACTGCCAGTGTTTCGCAAGCTCTGGGCGGCGAGGTGTGCTTTGTACGCAATGGAGCAATGGGACCTCGGACTTGAGAATGAGGGTATTGAGAAATACGAACCCAATAAAACCTGGTCCGACAAGGCCGGGTGTGAATTGCCGTACCCGGATAAGGAACACCTACTTGCATACCCGCTGCTCATTCGGAAGGAGAAGTGACTTCCCCCCCTGAGCCATAACACCAAATGGTTCCCGCCAAAGCATACGACAGGATCTCCTGGTTAGGAGAGAGCCGTTTGTGCACAAGAGGTAGGCTGCCCGTACAACAGAGCAGCACGCAGGTTGACGGGACGAACCTGTTAAGAGAGAAGCAGTTGAGGATCACAGAGTTCCGAGTTTTCATTTTCATCTTGGTTTCTTAGGAAGGAGTGTCATTGAGGGGATCGGGCTTGTGGTATGGGATTTGAGGCAGCGAGAAAGGGGGGGCGCTGAAATCGACGCGCGCAACACGCTCATTTTGAAGTACTGTCAGTCACTCGTTAGGAGAGAGGAAAAAACGACTTGCGGGCGAGTCATGGAAAACCGGTTGAGTTTGTACCTGTTTAGGACTTTTCACCTTCCCTTATGAGGTTGGAGAAGAATAATGGATGGAACTCACCTCCACATGCATGGTTCATTGCGTGATGTTTGTCAAGTTGATTCCGGATCTCCGCATAATAATGGCGGAAAATTTGACGAGATATATGTAGCCGGCTCGGCGCCGGAGCGGATTCATGGGAAAGCCAGACACGGACATGGACACGGAGCCGGAGCCGGAGCATGGTCGGAATTGATAACCGGAAGTCGTCGTCGGTGTTCGTGGAAGGAACGGACGGCCCGAAGTTGGATTCCAAATCATTACAGTACCTACGCCAAGTGGGGTCACCGGACGGTGGGTGGAGCAGGCGTGGGGATCCAGCCACTGACCGACCATCAAGGTTGAGTGGTTTTGAGCAGATTTTGTATGCATGGCACCCATGCTAGCGCTGTCAAATGTACAGGTACCTGCCATGGCCGCAGCACTATCAGAAAGCTTCCTTTGTTGACCACTCCAAGGACCTTTCAGATTGATGGACAATGAGCGCTGGCGATCGTGTTGATGCCTATTACGACTCCTGTGATTAGTTCTAAGGAGTTGTCGTCCTGTTGACCGTGTTTCTGCCAAACCCTTTTCATGACCTCCAATTATGGCCAGATTACCCCCCTCCAAACTCCATAGAAAATAGACAACCGCAAACCGATGAAATGCCGATCAAATGCTAAACTCCCATGCCCAAGAAAAACAAGAAATTCATATCGACAGGCCACGTTAGTGACCCGTCTGTGTCGCGTAGCGGCCGCATAGAAGACTGCCGATAAAGACCCCGCCGAGCACCGAGATGAAGTATCCGACATTCATGGTCATGACCGCCAACATGCTGGAGACACCATATCAGTAAAGTTTAGGACGGAGAGAATTCGGGCAAAACTCACAGAAGATAACCGACCCCAGCAATAACCGTATCAAGCACCGCACGAATCGGATCTACGCTCAACCTGAACGGGCGCCCTTCCGCCCCATGCCTCTGAACGACCGTAACGTTCTCCTCGACGCCGTTGCCGCTCAGCACCATGGGCTTCGCCAGTGAATCATTGCTGACCCTTTCAGCCAACGTTCCTCGTCCGGCAACAACAACGTAGCGGCGCTTCAGTTCGGCGTCGATCCATCTGTTCTCCTGCCAGTTGCGAAGGGCCAACAGACCGCGGAAGATGGCGGAGAAGACAATGAGGAAGATGCACGTGGCTGCGTAGGTGCCGGTTGTCTTGGGCGTCCAGGCTTCCGAGTAGAGGGATGTGGCCATCGAGTTCTGGAAGACGGCCATCATGCCGTGCCCGCTGGCGCCGGAACTTGTGCCGGAGCCCATGTCCATGTCCATATCGTGTGTGTGGCTCATTTTGATGGATTTTGATATTGATGTCTTTTGTCGTCGAAATGGTGTTGGGCAAGACTGGCGGTGGGAATTGCAGCGGGAAGATGAGTGTGCGACAGCTCGGATTCTTGCTGGCTTTGATCGCGTCTTTCTTTGGTTACAATTGAACGAGTGACGAGAAGGAGAAGAAGAGGCTGTCCAGAGTTCGAAAGACCGAAGCAGTCGCCCCTTTTGCACGATTGAGCAGTTCGTGCTTCGTCCGATCTCGTGTCAGAGAAACATGCTCACCTTGAGCGGCACGTTGGAGAAGTGCATGGCAAGTGGAGTGTAACCCCCGGGCCTGCCATTGCTTGGTTGCTTTTATGTCTCTTCAGTCATTAAACTAACAGAGCTACACAGAAAAGCCTCGAAAGTCAGTTAGTAGCTGTTAGCATAGAACACCTCAGTACTCAGCACTAAGAAAAAGCGGAACCCGCCGCCAACGTACAGGTACGCGGTGTAGAGTAAATCCCAAACACTTGCACGATTTGCTCTTTCCGTGTAATCTTCTTGTTATCCGTGATATCAAACACCCGACTTCTGCTTGGCAACAAACCCAACACTCTTTGCCCAAATATCAACTTCTCCCCGAAAGATCATCTACAATCCCGCAAAGCACAGCAATTCGACCTGTACCGGCAACTTCCCTTGTACTGCCCAAAGTGTGACGCGGGCGAAGAAATTGCAATCGCACCACTCGGCCCAGAATATCAACTAGGGAAGGAAGGAAGAAAGAAAGAAGAAAGAAACGAAGGAAAGAAAGAGCGAGGTGGAGGAGGAAGGAGACTGTTATCCATGAAAGGCAGGAACGATAGTCACAGAAGTCGAAATTTTACGGGCGAGGTGACGGCATCTTCTGCTCCTTATGGCCGTGTCACTTCTCGTGTTCCATCGACGCGGCATTCAACACCAGCGCTGTTAAACATCACTGCCCACAATCCATGCCAACTTCCTCCGCGTCGACCAATTCCGAACCGTGCCCTGCCGACCCCTCGCAATGTCAAAACATTGGAAACCTCACGCACCTCGTCGTCTCTCGGGCTCGCAGCCGCTGCAGCTACTGCACACCATAGGGATGGTGCTCTTGCAGTTACCCTTTGGGGGCCTGATCTGCCTCGTTCCTATCACTCTCTCCGACACGCGCTTGTCGAGCCGGTGATCTGCACTGTTCAACCCTTCTCTGGCAAGGTCGCCCGAGTGGTCGCCGACTAGCCTCATGTGTCTTGTACGGGCAATATCAGGCAAAATAGCTCTTCGACACCGGTGTGTACCTGGTACTGTGGATATAATGATCACATCGCTGACGACCACTTGGCAGACAAGGTCAGACAATCGGAGTTCCGGGTACCGCAAATGCAACCGCCAGTGCATCAAATCCAACCCGATGTCCCAGTGGGACGGATCACAGCCGCGAGACACCATCGACGGAGTCTAAATCAACGTCAGGCAAACTCAACCTCCGCAACCGTTGCACAACTTACCTGGCCAGAGCTTCTCCAGGACATCCGGCCTCCATGTGTTACCTTTGCTACCAACATCACCACTGCCAGCGAATCTTATTCCTTCTCGATGCAGCCAACCGATCTCCGTCACAACGGCGCGTTCGCATTGTGCTTGGTCCTAGTTTACCAGGCTGCACTCAAGCCTTGACTGCTCTCCCGGGTCAAGACGCAGGGCTCCGGCAGCAATGGCCAAATCTGCGACACTCATCAGAGCAAACCCTGGGACAAAGTTTCTCGGAGACATTGCATTTCCTCTCGCCGGGGAGCCAGAGCCATGCCAGCCTGTGCGACTGTTCGCAACTTTGTTAGTCATCAAACCGCACTTCATACTGGAGTCCGACGTCAGAGTTGCTGACTTACACTCCAGCAACAGCATTCGGCCAAGTGCTTTCTCCTCCTTGGGTTCCATTCTCCAACAAATTGTCCTTCACATAACGCACACATATCCGATGAATGATATTTTATCTTGACCACCGACCAACCGACGAGGTATCAGCAAACCTATGGGAGTGTCTTCGGGAGATTTGCATAAATAAGCCACAAAAACCGGGAGAGCGTTATGCGGCGGTCTTAACACTGAGATCTGGATATGCTCTTGTCAAAGCCACAGCATGGAGAGAACTGCTAAACCGCCTATGGTTCCGCCACACCAGGAAGCCACCCACCATATCCAGATGGACTCGTGCGCCGAAAACGGTGGTTGAGCAGGAATGGCTGAAGAGGAAGGCCCAAAGTTAGGCGATGATTGAAAGAATGGGGGGTTGCATCGCATTTGCTCTCGCCGAAACTCGCTCGCCAAACGGAAACAAGTCCGTCCAAGGCACCGTTATCTGTCCTCGTCTCCCAAACTCCGGATAGCTTGGCAAGACATGGCAGCCATAATCACGACATTTCCTGCTTACCACACCTCTCACACCACACATATTCGAGAAGGGGCGTTAGCAGCGTACTCCATTCATCCTGCAAGCCCCAAGGGGGGCATTCAGTTTCCATTGGCAGCATGGACGCTTCACAAGTCTGCAAGCCCGCCGGTTCAACACTCTTCAGCGGCGGTTAGATGGGCGGCCGTTCTCCTCAGCCAATCTGCAAGCCTCCACTGCGTGAAATGAGCAGTTATGGGTGCACTGAGCCTTTGTGCCAATGGTTTTGGCTCTTTTTCCACACTCGCAATCCAGAAAAGCAATACTCAAGATCGCACACAGTCCAGTTATCTCACGATACATCTTCTCCTTCGGGTAGCGACCTACACATGGACGCAGGGGCATGTCGAGCACCGAAGCGGAAACAAGACATGCGAACCCGAGACGCTCGAGAGCGGCGAGAGTGACTACAAAGAGGGGAAGGGGAGCAAATTGTCGAAATGTGTGACCTCTAGACACACTGTGCGAAGGAGAGTGACGAACGAGTTGCCATGTACATTGGTCAGCCCAATCACCAATAGGTCTGCTGACGGGGCGTGAGGATAACAGCTTCCATCAAGTGGTGGTGACGGAGAGAAGAAGGTCGATTCATTGCAACCGCCCCTTTGTGGACTCTCTGATTTCTTTTGGGCCATGAAACGGACATGGCCGTAGCCACCCGCGTGCCTTCAACACCCGAACATTGACAATGACCCGCCGGACACCCACACTTTTTGATGTTTGGACTGAGAACGGCTGCCATCACTTCCTGATCTGGGCGGGCTGAAATGCAAGTCGCAGAGCGCCACGGCTTGCCGCCCTCCACCGCGAACCAAATTCCTGAACCCTGCTTACCGGCATTGCTGCCCCGGGCCAAGCCATGACCTTTCATCCCCTCTTTCTGGATTCTGCTTGCCACTGGTTAGTGCTAGCGGCTCAGAGTCCTCCCCAATCGCTTGCATTTCTATCGTGGGGAGAAGAACTGCAGGTGTTGGAATTTCTGCCCGTCATATCAAGACATACCGTGCTCTTGTATGGTAAGAGTCTTCCCAAACCAATCTCACCGAGAGTTCTTGGGTAACACAATCTTGGTTTCATAGGCTGCCTACCTCTTTCTGGGTGGTTTCTTACACATCTCATGCCGGGAGTGCCATAGCCGATCAATAAACGGGACGGCTTCCCTGCTTCGTGCTCACCACCCGTCGTCTTCGTGCAATATCATGGACTATCGCTGAGCCTCACGGATCACAAACTCATCGATTCGCTTCAGCCGCAATGTTAGCATTATTCCTTCGAGTCTTGACGAGTGTCTTGTCCGACAGTGTGATTATCTGAGGTGGTCATCAAGAAGTGCAGAAGCTGGACCTGCCTGCCATAAGAATATTACACCGGCATTCGAAGAGGTTACACTAACAGGGAAACAACTGTCAAGGCTGACTAACTTTCCTAGTGTGGTCAAAGTTGTTAGGCGCCGCTGTATGTCTGTTCTAGACAGACGAAACCCACATTTCTCAAGCAGAACTCAACGTATGCAAGTGCGCAACCAATCCTAAGTTTTCTTGATCTTTGCAAGGATCGTAAATGGGTGTTTGTTGTATGCGTGATGCACTTCTGTGCACAAACAGTACCTACGACGGGATATTTCTGGGACCATTCACAACATTCCGACAATTGGTCCTTCCAGCCCGGTCAAGCGTCACCGGGTCTTCAAACCGGGGTGAGGTCATCTGGGAAAAGGGGGTTGCTCCATCTTCTTGCAGGATCTTCGTGGGGGAATGGTAAGAAGACTTGGTCAAGGTGCGAAAACCGCGAGTCTGATTGATCTTCACTGTTCGGGCTGCCAGCTTCACTTCCCCTTATTCAGACCGGCCCATCCATGTCACTTTGTGATTTGAGTCTGATTGAGTATTGCTATGGCCAAACCTGCCCCCTGGCTTTCAACCTCAAGGGATAGGAACTTTGTTGACGAAAAATTCACCCATTCCAAGTGGACATTGCTACCTATTCATTGTTCACGTCGTGTGGGGATGCTGCTTGCTTGCTTATCGAGCAGTGAAGACAGAGTGGCATAAGCATGGGATGCAAAAACCCACAGGACTGATGGATCTCCTTTCCGGTTGTTAGATTCCCAACAGGTTAAGGAAACATTATTGGGTGTGTGGTACGAAAATCGAGATGCTCGGTCTTCAGTACTCGGCTATCAGCTGTGAAACTAGTGTATGTTCACATAACAGGCGGTCTAGTGATCGCTGAGAATCCTCCAGACATCAGAAATCGATCAGTTTCGGTGTTTGGTATTTGATACGGCTTCTAGAATGAACAGCTCTAAGCGGAGTCCGAGCATTTGATTGACTGTGTATTCCAAACGAAGGCCGGGAAACTATCTCAGGATGATCACCATGAAGCCTCAATGTACTGCTTTTGTTTATTTTCAAGATTCTTAAGCATCTATTACCACTCGTTCTCGTATCCTTTGCCGTTCCTGCGTCTAGTGATGGTGATAGTGTTCTATCGCCATGTCGTCTCACCATGGAGTAGGGGTAGGACAGCCCCTTCGTTGTGGATCAAGGCCAAGGCGCATACTCCCGGGCTGCAGCGTACGGAGGAACTCGGAGACATCTTTGCCAGTTGAGGCTCGTGTGTTCCGTTGAAACTTGCACTTTGCGACTATACTTGCCGCTCCAATGTTTGTCAGCACTTGCTCATAAGGCTGGGGATTGGAAGAATGTGAGTACCGAAAACATACGACCAAAAAGCTCACAGGACTGGATATCTCACCAACACATCTGATGAAGTCGTAAAAGAAAGAAAGCCAGTGCTCGGGGCAATAAAAGCCACAACCGCCGAAAACCCCGTTGTGCGTGGCGGACGCAATCGAGAGAGGGAGAAGTGTGGCGGGCGCGCTGCTAACGAAGGACGGCCTAACGGTGGCATAGCTGCGGTAGCTGCTCCTCCCACCAGCTATCGTTCATATCTGGTCTATCATTCAATTTCTCTTCCCCGTCCTTCAGCTTTGCTTCGCGGAAGATCCTGGGTCACTTAGAGCAAAATTCCTCCGAGTGCCAGCTAGCTCTTGGCTCCGATCGTACTTGCACCACTCAAACGCGACAAAAGAAATCTTTGATGAGCGGTAATGCAAGCACTAACAGCTGGAAGTTCCAACTAATATTTCTTTCTTTTTCGTGGGGTTCGTTGGTTCGCAGACTTTGTGAGTGGAACGGTCGAACGGTCTGGCGATGCAGGCACAAGCGATAAGTGGCTAGCTGAACACTAACGGCTTTCTTCCCGTTTCCCTTTTGCCTTCCCACTTATCTCAAGGTCTTCGATCTTTTTGTTCTCATCAAAACAGCGATAGCAACCGGCGCCAAATCATACAGCCTTTCTAGTTCGAACAGATATCGAGTGTCTCTGACATCTAGACCACTCGATCGGGACCGCCGGGGGACCAATCGGTCACTTTATAGTTAGTCTTACAATCTCATGAACCAGACCAGTCTCTGGTAATGTGTGTCCTTCTGGAGCTAAGATCCAGAACCGAGACCCGTGAGCCTGGAACCTGAAATACTGACGGCATGGCCGCCGCTGCCGCTCCCGCCGAGAGAGGCCCTACCTATCGCCACAGGGGGGGGACTGGGCTCGAACCAGTAAATAAAGACTCAGTCGATAGGGTCTGATCTGCGCTGTGTTAAAGAGTGGTAGCGAGTGCGGCTGTGGCTCTACACTAGCTAGATATGTTCCATCCCACTGGAGTGGCTCAAGACTGGATGCCAGACGCTCGCTGACGAAAGTCTTATGGTAATGGAACCGTTTGTTCCTGGAACCGTATGCTCTCGGGACCGCTAATAATTGTAGAATGGTGCTATGTAAGATAACATCGTGCTTGGGCTTCCATCTACCATCTGCTAATTGATACTGTTGTGAGAGCTTGTAGGTAAATGAGGTAGGGAGTCGCTGTCTCCATTCCTCTTTCCATGACTTTTTCGGAGAAAGGTTGCAAATTCGGGCTTGTTATATATTCTTTCTATTGATGATCTTTCCATTGCTCCCTCTCTCCCCTCCTTGCTAGATTGCCCCTTCCATTGTCAGTCCGCGTCAGGTCAGGCTCGCATGCGCTCAGCGCTCAGCTCCCCGTCCGTCATCTCAGTTGGGGAAGGAAGTAAGTAACGTAGGCTTGGAAGTACCGACATGGTGAAACGGCAGTGTCTATCTATCCCGTAAAGCGTATATGTCGTCGATAAGGCTTGAAAACTATTTGTTTGGGGGTGTTCTGATACGGTGGGTTCGGTTGGTAGTGTAGTGTAAATCAGGTTCAGGGTAGGGCACTCGTCAAACCGTCAGGAACAGCAACGGCAGGCAAGACTACCTTCTCACCAAGGAATGGAAGTGCACACTCGGGATCTACTACATTGTAATATTTGTTCAGGTGCGAACCGACTCAACCACCCAACCAACCATCTTTTGCTTTGCGAGCTCCAACCCGAGTTTTGCGAAGTGATGAAAAACAGTGGGGTATATAAAAATCAATCACCACCCACCCACAGAGGGTTGGGTGTTAAATTTACAGATACACACAAAGCGCACTATTCTACTCCTTGTCAAATCAACTTCCCGTTCGTATTTGACACCACCCCCTCCCTTTCTTTGCGCCCCCTCAAAGTCTTGTCCTCGACAATGTCTTGTCGAAAAGTCAATCAGTTCAAAAGCCTTTCAACCCATTGGGAAGCAAATAAAAAAAAACAGCAAACGCGATGCAAAACAGACTCTAAGAAGCCGTTATGTTGTGATGGAGTTGCAAGTTCAAATTGCAAGGCTCTCTTTGCTCAAATCGCACCAGTCCATTCCCTCCTCTTTATTTTACGCCTGAAGTGTCCGTTCCATATCCAGAGAAACCGCGAAAAGAACCAGCCCTCCAGAAAAAAAAAAGCCTGCATGAAAATCCATCAACAAGAAGGTTACGGAAAAAAAAGCGTAGCCGTCCAAGCGCCCGATTTATCCCGTCCATGTCCGATTGAGAGATGTACCGCCGTTATATCCAAATATCCAAAGTCCCGTTCCATTCGCTAGTATTGGTCCGTAAGAAGAGCACACATGAGAAGAGAAAACGTCAACGAAAGCCAGAAACAAGGCGAAAGTTCGAGCCCAAATCGAAAATGGTCCTCCTTTTACGCTGCCAATCGCGCCACTGCTCCGTCATCACTCGCATTTTCGTCGATGCGTTCCATCTTTACCGAGTAATCGCCCGGTGGCCGTGTGTTGTTGTCCGCCGCCGTTCCTGTCGTCGTTCCTCCCGGCTTGGTGTTGTTTCCGTTGACCTGATCATTCTTTCCACAACCCTTGACTAGTCTGTGACGCTGGACGTGGCGAAAAGGGAACGTTAGCATTTCGCTCGTGGTAGTCACAGGGGGAATTAGGCAACCTACCTTCAACGCATCCTTCCTCGAGAAAGATTTCTCACAGTTGCCACAAGGATATGGCTTTGTAGCCAAATGTATCCTCTTGTGGCGCTTCAAGTCGTGATTCCTGTTGAAGCCCTGTGTGCACTGATCACACTTGTATGGTCGGTCCCCTTGACGAGGTCCCAGTGGGTCGTGGCCAGCTCCATACCGATGGTACTGAGGCATCGGATGGTGGGTGCCATAATGCATGCCTGACATGCCCACCATGGCCAACGGTGCGCCGGGCTGGTGCATGTTGCTCAGCACGGGACCGTGTCCGTGCCCGTTGAGCGAGTAGTGATGATGAGACTGGAGACCATATTGCTGAGGTCTGCTGCCCGTCACGTACTGTAGCCCGGATGCACTGCTGCCGCTGCTCGATATCGATCCCAATCCGCGTGACGCATTCCCTTGGGATGTCGACGGTGAGTAACCTGTCGGGGATAATTGCGATGGTGGTGCCCCTTGGAAACCAGGATATGAGCCTTGCTGTGGTGTCGACGGTGATGCGTAGTAACTACTTTGGGTAGTGTTTTGTGATTGTTGGGTCGCAGACGGATAGTAGCTGTTCTGGGACGAAGATGTCCTGAAATTGCCAAAGTCCTGAAGAGAGGGCAACGAAGAGCCGTGCCCCGCCGTTGGCGGTTGGGTTACCGCCGGGTTCTGTGAGTTCAGCATTGGTTGGGTAGGACCTGACGCTTGTGAAGGGTGCGATGATCCCAGAGGTCCTCCCGACGATCCTACTGATGTCGGAAACGAATGCTGTTCCTGGTAAGACGATGAAACTGGCACGGTTTCCGCGTTGGTCGACGTAGCGGTGGTACGGCCCCCTGAATAGTTGGTCACAGATGACGGAACAGAACCAAAGGTGGCTTGTGGTCGGTGAGTATAAGAGGTTTGGGTGAGCGATCCTGACCCAGGGTTGGAATCTGGACTCAAGTACGTGTACGCGGATAGCGATGAGCTTCCCGGCGTTGGCCACGATCCTGTGAGTTGACTAGAGTAGTAAAGGGATGATCCGGGCTGCTGCGAGGGTTGCGACCCGCTGCTGTTAATGCCCGACGATAGATTGAGCCCTTCAGCTGATATCTCTGATCCTGAGGTGGTTGTCAGATTACTGTTGTTTGTGGTGGTGGTTGTGCTGGTTGTGGTTTGACTAGTTGTGGAGGGCTGAGGAATGGAATGGGTATGAGGGGGAGGATAAGGGGAGGGCGAAGTGAGACCTGCTGCCTTGGGGGCAGTGGTAGTCCACCGCTGCCGGTTGTGATCCCCAAAAGCACTGTCACTCGGGCTGCCCAGAACGGGAAAAGCACGATAAGGGTTTCGCGTACTTGGTATATCTAGAGCAGGTAAAGTAAAAGGTGGCAGACTCGTGGTCACCTTTCTCGTTCTGGAGGAGAAGCTCTCAGGATGTGCTAGGGTCGCCTGATGATCGGTCATGATACCCATACGCGCGCTTCGGTTCGTCCTGTTTTGCGGGAGTTGATCGTTCTCGTCGGATGGAAACAGGGTTCGTTGTTGTCGGTTGTATGAATTATTGCTGATAGACAGGCCTAAGTTATAGCAGTCCTTGAAGCTTTGATGTGACAATGGTATCTATCGGATGGCGTCAGGTTGAGACACATCCGAAGGCTTGTCGGAGGAAGAATTCCTTTCGCAATCTCTGCTTCTGCCTTTGACGTGTAAAAGGACAATCTGCCTTTCGATAGAAGCTGAGTTCTGCTCTGGGGCTTGTAGTAATTCTAGTCCGCGGGGAAGATGTCGGCCAGGTGAAGACGCCTCCAGGCTTAGGTTGTTGACAACGCTGAGTCTGTAGCGGATGGAGAGGTATTGGCTTCAGCCAAGGAAACGAAGGTCGCCGAGAGCCCTGATTAAGCTTACTTGGACGGAAGAGAGCTTCGAAGTAGTTTCAGGTAGCAGATGTGGAGTGTCGATCTGTCGATGGCATCCGCCTGAACTATATGTGCGCTTGTCCCAAAGGTGTACACACACGCATACGCTAGCACCCACACACACACACGCATGTACCCCCGTAGGGAGGCTCGGAATCCAAATAAGGACCCTGTCCAAGTCTAGCCAAGGGTATGTAGGTGTGGCAGGATCAAGCAACAGCCGCGGGCGTTTCTTGCCCCTTGCCCGAGAACAGATGTGTCTCTTTTCGAATGAACGACTGCCGGACGGTGAGTAGTACCTGGTAGTTCGGCTGGAAGCTCGTCCCTGGCTGGCGCTTTGTATTGTGCCTGGTGGCTCCTTTGCTTTTGGTTTATGGTCGAACTTGGCTACCCCAGTGCGGGAAGGCTGAAAGAACGCGGGTTGTGAGAGTTCAATCCTTGTTCAACCTTCGATCTCCGAGGTTGGTGTGAAATAGTGTAGGACGCGCCCACCATCGGACTTTCTTCTCGACCTTCTTCAGAAAATCCCAATGTCACTACGTGACCTCTTGTGTATGTTGTTGTTGCTGTATTGTTTTGTGGCTGTGGAGTTGTCGGCTTCCAGGGTTGCTAGGGATGGTCGTCGCAGTCTGACAAACAAAGCTTGATAAGGGGACAAAATGCTGGCGGCTGAGAATATGGAGACTTGACAACTCTCGACAGTGGCCACAACGCTAACAGCGCCCCTCCCATGTGGTGAGGTACAATGTGCGGTTGGTAGACCACCTCAGCAAGAAGACAGGCGCCACGGCAGAGTGAAGAAGCTTCTTAACGCGGTCTCTTCGGGGGAAACGGAGGGAATGGCGGCAGCAGTGACCGTAGCAGAAACTCTCAGCGTTTTTGAAAGGAGACTAGCGCGCCAGTGATGAAAGAGGGTAGATGTTTGCTAATGATGCTCTTGCTGAGTCGAGTGTACCCTGTTGACGATGGCCTCTCCCGCGACTCCAGAGATCTGCGGAGCAAAAACAGACAGTCGGGATGTGGAACCAGGCTGGACTGTTTTTTGGTACGGAGTACCTACAGGGGAGAGGGTCCCTGGATAGGGAACGGTGGGAGTGGCGTTCAGGTCAAGCAAGCGCGTACGGCGTAAGTCTGACCCGGTACATGAGATCGTGACCTCCTCCTTATCCTTTACACCGGGGGTGCCGTGCCAAACTCAACTTGGCGTGGATCCAAGTGCAGTGACGAAGCCCAGATCCGGCATACACTTCTTTTTTGTGAACTCTTATGACGGGACCGAGCTCAAGATTTCGGGCTACCGAGTTGTCCGCTCCCTTGAAAGAAAAGGAAAGTGATAGATGTAATATGAGCTCCGTAAGGAAAGGGGGGGGGGGGGGGTTTCGTCGTCGTGTAGGTGAAAGTTTGCTCAGCTTTTCGTCACAGGTCGTCGTCTTTTCACCAGTTCTGCATTCTCAACGATAAGCAGCAGTGCTGGAGGTGAACCCAGGAAATACAAGAGGTTATAGCCAACCGATCATGTCCTGAAGTCGAGACAAGCGACGAGGGCCGACGAAGGCCAGAACCCCGGTGTTGGTCCACCTCCCACTCAACACCACCCGCCCATGCACCAGGGCGCCGGGATGTATCCGCATGCCTCCTAACCTGGGAAGTTCTAGTAGGAACAAGGGTGGTATCGATTCTGATGCACGGTGCCTGGCACGGATGTGTGGACCGTCTCGCTCTCTTCTCTTCGATGCATCTGGGCTGAATAACGGTTGACAAACCTAGCAAGGTGCTAATCAATGGCCGTCAGTTTTTAGGTAATAACCGCCATGGTGGTGCTAGGAAGAACCACGCCAGGAACCGTCTTTTTTGGACTCTCCGTTTCTGCGAGGCTACAGTGTGCAGTCAGTCCCTGCCATACGGAGTACCGCCACAGACTTCTAAGCGTTCTCCAATAGATGTCAGCGAAGCATGATGTGCAGCAGGGTTCGATGTCAATCCGTTATTGCTCAGTATAAGTGCACGATGACAT
The DNA here is from genome assembly GCA_009804845.1 of Neurospora sp. FGSC 26637. NCBI lineage: Eukaryota > Fungi > Ascomycota > Sordariomycetes > Sordariales > Sordariaceae > Neurospora > Neurospora sp. FGSC 26637. Next base: position 180,295 of record RAOC01000013.1, on the reverse strand, counting down.
GTATCCAGTTATCCGAATACGTCCCAGCAGACGAATGACCTGGTAGCCCCCGTATTGACAGCGAATGGTGACAATAAAGGAACTGCATCCGGCTCCAGCTAGTAGGTAGGTACTGCGAACCGGCGAACCAGGCCCAACCCAACCCGAACATACCGGGACAGATTCAGCTTTGCTGCTAGACAGCTGCGAGCGGAGCTTGTGGTCGCGGTCCAGACATTCGGCACGGGAGGTCCACAGAACGCCCCGTTTTGGGCGGTTTGCCATCCTGGGAGATGTACCCCTGCCAATTTAATCCCCGTCACCGGTGTCCTCGTATGAATTCCATGCTTGGCAGCTCCTTGGACAAGAAACACTCTGCTTGACTTGGTTAAAATTGCTTCCAGTAACGTGGAAGTCAGCTTCTAGTCAAACGGTAACCATAAATCGTCTTGTGTCCAGCATAACGCTTGTGACACTCTTATATCTGGCCCTACAGGCTTTGTCCACACACGCTCCCGCGTGGCAGAAGAAATGCTCAGCGAACAAGTCCGGTCCAGAGCCTGGGCAGAAGCTCATTTCGACTTCTCGAAGTTGTGCATGGTTTGAATCGCGTGGCCACCGTTGGACTTTGACCCAAGACCTGGCTCCCCACGAGGCAAGTAGTGGGAAACGCGCCATGAAGGCCAAGTAACCAAACGTGGCTGATCTCAACGTAGCCTAACTACATAGTACGGCACGCCTACAGGCATGGCGCTTCGTTGCGCCTCCCGTCCGCTTCTCGAATCAGGCGCTTGGGGTATTAATGATGGAGGTGTGATCCCGTCAGATTCACACTCTCTGCAGTGCTCACGCTTCAGCAAAATCACCGCCCGGTCGAATGAAGGGGGTCGATTCCACCTTTTGCATTGAAGGAAATGACGAACGATGGAGATCACGTCGGGTCATAGAAGCGACCGAGCAATAATCGGACGCAGCGCCGAATAGCAATCTTGATAGGTAGGGGTATCTTGGTAAACAGTGCGCGTAAAAGTCCAGAGACCAGAACACAAAAGACTAGGTAGTCCCCCATTCCCTCTTCAATAATATCTGACACGGACAAGGAGACGGGACGAACGATAATATGGCTACCTGCTAGGGCAGGCGGCCGACCTCATCTCGCAAAGGTGCATACTATGCAGTAGAAAGTATTCAGCTGAAGTCCAGGTTTGAGATTGCAGGACGCGTTCACGGAGCAGAGAATTGGGTGACAAGGCCAAGCGGCGGCCATTGACGGCTCGGAATCGCATCAAGGAGCACCCCTGAAAGCCTGTTTTGCTCTAGCCTCTTCCATCGCATCCAGTTGACGGGTGCGTTTGGTGCCACTAGTTTCTCTACACGCTGCATGGGATCAGCTCCAAGGGAGGAGGGGTGGGTGACACCTTGAGCCAAGAGAATTGAAGCACCCCCAACGAGTCCATTGAAACGCAAAAAAAGCAAAGACTTGCGCAGCCTTATCTGCACTTCATTGGCACGACCCTTCTTGTTGTAGAGGACATGCGCAATAAGGGGAGAAAACTTGGTATTTTTGCACCTTCTCTGCGTTCGGACTGGCAAAGACTCGCCGAATCGTCCATGCCAGTATTGAGGGACACATTGGGAATGCTGACCCAGATGCGAAGCCTGGCAGGTCTGGTTATTAAGGCGATCGTTGACAGAAAGTGCCTGCGGGCTTGCTTCCACAATGCAGGGGCTATACAGAGTCCCGGGACGGACAAGCAGCCCCAAATGTCGGTGGATGTTACTCAAGCTTGATAACCATCCCCCGCAGAATCATTCCCGTCCCAAAGGGCCCAGTAGATGAGGTGTGTGTGTATGTACGGAGCACGGGGTACCCCGTATGACACGTCCCGTTCTGGATTCCGTAGCCGGTTCTCCACGGAGCGCGGAATGATAAAGAAAAGTTCTTTTTGTGCCCCAGGTGGGCATTAAACGTCGATTTTGTACTGCGCACTCTGACGGAATGGTTGCACCTGACAGATGGCCGGATCGGTGAAAGGATGGGTTGAGAGGAGGAAGGACAGAGTATCATTGGGCGACAAGACACGGTTCTTTCTGAATTGGGGAATCTTTGACGAGAACGGAGACTAATGGCCAGTCATCGCCTGTCATCCTTTCAGACTTGACCGGCGCGGGTGGTCCTCTCCAGCAACGAAGCCTGCGGGTCTCACTCGGCAACTTTGCTTCACTGGTCGCGGCGCGTCCTTATTGGGATAATCCCTTTCCCAGCCGTAGGGCGTCGACACAATATCCGAGCCTTCTTTTCTTTTTTGTGTCGCGCTTGTACCACAAAAAGCTGGATTGAAGCTGGGCGTACAAGGTCGAATCATAGCCAGACGCTGGTAGTGGGTAGTGCCAGGGGAGGAGAACAGCAAACAAGGTTCCGGCGAGGAGCTATGACATGCGGAGTACCTGGTACGTTCCAGTGGTTACGCAGACTGCTACCATTGTTGCCCTCGATGCAGCCGTCCCTCAACATTGCACAGCATATCACTCCGATAGCTGGAACCTCGCGGGAATCGACCCCCAGGCGGGTATGCTTGCTCCCAGAGTTATTTTTGCGAAGTGACACACAGTAGGGACGGATTGCTGTCCACCGTCTTGCTCAGACATGTTTCATAGAGAGGCGCCCCTGGTGTGATTTCGAGCCCTTGGTGATCCTACACAGTGCGCTCCGGATATGTGGTAAACGGTGATGCACCAGGACCGCCTCCTTGGCTACTGCGAGGGCCACGGCGCATACCGTACAAGGCGGCCGTCAAGCAGCACTGCCCACGATAATAGTCGAGCCAAGCATTTGGCTGTCGATAGACCGTTGTAGAGGTGCCGTGACCCGTGACCGTCACCATCATGAACAAAGTCAAACGTGAATGCCGCCTGGGGGTCGTTGCCGAACAAACAATTGTCGGGAAAGCGGATGAGAAGGCCGGACCAACCGTATGGAAGCCTGATTATGCCCCTTGCGCAAGGGAACATGAACAACATAGGAGATGATTCAATTTTGTTGGGGCCGGGCTGGACTGGCAGAGTTGGGATGTTGGGTAAGGGACCCGATCCCTCTCAGACTTGCCGCCAAAAGATGCCATATCCATGTTGAGGCAGCTTCTCTCGGCTGCCGGAGGGAATTCGTCTGCCAGTGAAATATAAAGTGGCGTCATCATCGTTAAGCCGCATCTCTAGGACAAGGCGTAAAGATGGCACCGTGGGCACCCAAGGAGGGCCACGACCCATGGGGCTGGCTTGCTGGCTTGCTTGTGGGCGTTCATGGACAAGGCAAGGTGCAGCAAGCCACGATGCGCCAACGAGATTAGCCAGCATGTGGCAGCAGGACCATCCCGTCGATGATGATCACGCCCAAACCCCCAAAAGTGCTCTCTCAAGTCTCATGTTTTTTTTGACATGACGAAGATATGCGTCGTGGGAAAGGAAAGAGGCAATTTCCTGATACGACGGGCCGGAGGATACCGAAATTCAAAGTGCGGAAAAGGAATGAGAAGTCTCAATAATGGCCTGCAAGCTTTCGGGGCTTGGGCAAGACAGCAGCCGGGGTGGGGTTCGACAGACTTGACAGTGTGGGTTGAGCCGCACTGCCATTGAACGTTTTCTGGACATTGCACAAGGCAAGCAAGGGAAGGGATGCAGATGAGCAAAGCGAGCAAGGCCGGTGGGCGTTGACGGTGCCGGCTCGGTTGACGGTGCCGCCATGGAACCCTCGAACGGAAGCCTTGACCGGAAGCCTCTCAAGGCGGCGGCTGGGGCGACGGCGGCAGCGGCAGCGGCACAAGACTTTAGCTCTTTCCTGAAAGCGGGCAACAGGCGGGACATGTGTCTACCTAGTACTTTCTTTGGCGGAGAGAAAGACGCCTGCACCAGACCGTCGGGTGTTAGCAGTGTCACCAACACCGAAGGGATTTGGGAGCTGTCAGTTTACCATCTTAACCCGTGTGCGACTCTACCAAATAGTCTAGCACTTGTACCTGCACAACGACCTCAAAGACGTTCGATCATAGGCTGCTCATAAGCTGCTGATTGGAGCATGGCAATGATTCGCCGAGTGGAATGGGGTCATCGCTTTGAATCGCATCCGTCACGTCGGGTTGGGTGTCATATCGGACCAATACCGGAAGCAGTTGGAAGCGGAGCGGGCACCGAAACAAAAGTCGAGCAGGAACTGTTGGATGGAGTGACGTTGAACGAGGAAGAAGCAGAGTGTCGTGGTGCAATCCAGAAAGTGCGGTGGACTGCAATGTGTGGTGATGAGTGGATCCCCAAGCCCTGGAACTTGAACTGCACTAACGGGGACACTGACAAAACGCCCCTTATCTGTGCCCTTATCTGATAGGGCGGTACTTGGTCACCAACTGCGGGATGGGCGACTGGGCGCCTTCCCGAACTCGTCCTTCCAACTCCAAATGCCAAATCGAAGCCCGCAGACTGCAAACCTCAAAAAACCGGCACGGCAGTCATGCGCGCCTGCCATTCGAGCATAAATCAACGACAACTGAAATGGAAGTCACTCACGCCTTCAATATCAAAAGGTCCACCATGGGTCCATCCATGGCACGGCAGAGGCAGTTAGGTTCTCGTCCAGTCACGGGCCTGACCTGAATCTCGTTCACTCAGGTCAGCCTCTTCGTCGACTCCATCCTCAGTGCCTTTCCCTTCATCCCCCAAAGGTGATGGCCGCGAGACCCATGCGTCGATCAATCATGGCCCAAAGCTTAATCTTTCTCGCTTCTTGACCAATCCGCCCTCTTCTCCCTACACTACTATTCTGTGGAAACCGTCGGTGGCCTTTGTTCTCAACGGCATGCTTCACGACAAGTCTATACCCATCTGGGACTTGGGCTCCGAAAGGTCCAGAACATTGACTTTTCTCTTTGAAGAACTCTTCAAGTTACCGATGATGATGATGATACGAGGTGACATGGACTGAACACATGTCTCATGATAATCCCCTTCGAGAAAACATAAAAAACTAAACCTAGACATGATCCTCGTATAGGAAATCTTGCTGGGCTATCGGTATAAGGATCGGACTCACAGTAGTTACACGGACTCACTTCAACTTTACGAATCTGGCTTACCAAACAACAAAGAATCATCACTTCCATATTCACTGAAAACACGCTCCAAGTACCTCTACGAACCCCAACCTGACAGATACTTAGACAAGTCGGAAAGATAACCAACACCTGTCTCGGGACACTTTCAAGATTTGCATCATCCATTACCGCGGGCAGTGCTCCTATTTCCGGAAGAAAATAACAAACAAACGCAAGGAGCTTCAGTTTGCTTCGAGTCAAGGACTCGCGCACACACTCCACGATCGCATACTGCAACTACGCACATACAACGGAACGAACAAACTGGGGAAAAGAAGGTCATACGGATATCTACCTTATCACCCTTTTCGGTTTACCGACCGAAACGGGAGGGGAGCCGGGTCGCACAAAAACAGGCACACACAGGATCAAGTAAACCTCCCCCGTCCCGGTTCGACATCCCTGCCAGCTGAAGGTCTGCATTCGCGCGGACACGGATGAAAATAGAAAGAATGTTTGGCAACCATTAAAACGTCTGTTATAACGGGGGTGGAAAGTAATATTGCATTTCAATTGCGCTGCCGTCACGTCTTTCACACGCATTGGTAATGGCAACACCTTACAGTAAGTAGCCAGCCTCGGCTTAGTATCAAGCTGCAGAGAAGCAACTTCATACGCACAAAAAACAGGCAATGCCACGATAATAACTGGCACAGCGAACACAAGCAAAGAGGCGAAAACGAAGAGGGACAGTTCAATGGCAGAAATGGCAAAACCGGCGGCGGGTGGAGACACAAACCCCAGCTCAACGGGTACCTGCGTTTGTCATACTCAACTTTCTTTCTTCTTGTCTTTCCCCCCTTTTTCGTCCTTTTCAGGGCAGGGGGGTATATCGATTCACATCATTGGACTCACTCGTTCTCTTCACTCTTTTGCACCGCAGTCAGTACTAGTGCCGTGGCTACGGCTCGATTCTCGTTGGTAAACAAACGAGGTAGTAGTGACTGAGTGACTGACCGGTAAAGGGGGGCCCGACATCGATGTCTAGTACCGGTCGGTTGGTTAAATGGTGTCACGGCGGCCATGTTGAAAACGGGAGGTAAAAACAGGGGCTCGAAGAATAAAGAAAAAAAAAAAAAAAAGACCGAAGACTGAAGTCCTACAGCACCCGTCAATTACCGTACTCTTTCACGGTGCCGGATGCAATTGTCAAGGGGGCGGCATTTATGTGTGTGGGGATTGGCAAACGGACTGACTGGGCTGAAGGAATGTTGCGGAAAAGAATTTCACTTCCCCGGTCGGTGTTTATGCCTCCTTCACTTTCTGTGTAAGAAGTGATGATTGCTGAAGACGAAGGTGAGTGAAGACGAAGAGAAACACTCATGATTCCCATCACGGCTCAATCTCAGCTGGCGTCGAAGAAATTTCTACTTCCACGAGGAAGACGACCCACGAGGACTACATGCTGTGCAAAGAATAGGGCAAAACGCAACTTGAAGAGAGACATGAAAGCAAAATATAATAGAAAATAGTAAAAAAGAAACAATGAATATAAAGAGAGGCCCGAAGAGGAAATCCAAGTGACAGAAAGAGGAAAAGAACGGGAAAGGAAGAAGAAAATAAAGACGACACAAAACACGAAAAGGAACGAAGGCATTCACATGACGACTGAGAGAGTCGAACGAAAACATTCATTTTTCCCATCACAACTGAACTACTGTTCTGCAGACACTGAATACTAACTAGCAAGCTATTATTGACCGGGCCATTATGGGCCCTTTCTCATGCACGATACATCCAGCGCTCACTCACTCCATCTTGCCTCACTTCAATCTTCTCTTTCACCGACCTACAGTACATGAGAGAGTGTAAGCAAATAGCACTTTGTCACTTCTTTCTCTTGCCTCAACCGTTCCCTTTTTAGTTTCCTCATCATTCACATTCTCTCCGTCGCTACGTAGCTTTTTACCTCGTCGTCAATATACTCCTCCCCCCGGGGCTTCGCTCCAGTCTATTCAGTCTTCACTCCTCCTCACTTAATTTCCTGTGCTATAAATCGCATCCAGTGGGTGGCTCAATGAACCAACCTCGTTCTACCTACCTACCACCTTCAGCAACCCGTTTAATTTTCATGGCACACTCACATACCACATTCTGTACCTACCTTATGCGTCTTGTAACTGAAACCTGGCCACTATGAAAACTTAAGCTACTTATGTAAAGAAAACCAGACATGACCCCCCGGGGGGTACACTCATGAATCCAAAATAAAACAACAACACGTAAAGGTAAACGAAGAGAAATGACTGACGGGGTAAGTACGAAACCGAAGCCAATAAACAGGAAGGAACACGGTCGGTGCCGTGGGGAAGAAAAAGAAGACGAAGTGAGGGAACACACGATACGACGAAGAATAGAACGAACCTGACTTCCACTTGACTCTAAGCGGGGGTGCCCTGTCCAAGAGCAAAGATAACATAACTAATGGAAAGAACTAATGGAAAGAAGTGCCACCGGCAGGTGGAACGAATCGTGTTCGTTGCACTTCGTACTTGCCGGCGGTCCGCGCGGTCCGCACTGAAGTGGAATTGTGACTTCAACATTCAAGTTGTTGTCCACTTTACTAAGTGAAAGTCAACAGGTGCATTGGCCATCGTTACTTACTTTACTTCCCGCCATTTGAACTCCTCGTGAAAGCCCTACGGATAACTGCTGTCCTTCTCCTTTGACTTCTTGCTACCTCTACCTACATAAGCAAGTACTGATGCTTAAGTTCCCTCGTGTGAGTGTACCTAATTTCCCTTGTAACATTATTACCTTCGCTTTGTTGGATTGAATGTAATATATTGAAGAAGACATTATGTTGTTGTGCAGACTCCGACAGGACGTTTGGCCCACGAAATCTACCTACTACAGAGCCCGCCATCAAATTAAATACATCGTGTTATGTGGTTCATGCTATATACTTGTCATGCCGATGATTGGGAACACTGCGTTGGTGGTAACTGATCAATTGATAAGACAACGGAAGAGACATGATGTCTGGATACTATGCAGCAGTTGTCATGCCAGTAACTACTGTTGAGAATAGATCGTCGCCATACGCAACATCGGGCTCATAGAGGTACGCGGCCTCTTGCGAACCATCAATGCGAGCATCATGTCCCGTCATGTCGGTCCAGAAGAGAACCTCAAGACAAGGTATATCTAGGATAGGAAAGCTGGATGGGGCTGGTGACAACAGCTGCGAATCTCATATGAGAAGACACGGACAGTGCGCGAGTGAGTAGTACCTCCCGCCATGGACATTATGAGCCTTCCCAGTCATCATCCATTCACCTCACATTATTTTTCATTGATGCTTGAACGAAGAAGTTAGGGTAATACTTCAATTTCCCTGGGTAAAAAACAGAAAACCTGAACTGATATGATGTGATATATCCAAAACCCCAAAAGAAAAGTAAGATCATAAAGAAAATCCACATGGCTCATCCTCATCAACATCCTCATGTCATCATCGTACTTTGATATCCGTACAATTTTGCTTTTCTCTTTCCATTCCTATCCCCACACCTTAGACTCCAAGCCCACGCTTCTCAAGCTCAACATTTAGAGCTTAGAAGCAGGCAACGAGTTACCGGCGTTGGTGATCTCGTCGTAAAGCAGCGAGGTCAAGAAGTCGGCATAGTCCTCGCCCGTCACCTGGGTGGCGAAGTACTGAGCGGCAAGCTGGAACTTGTTGCCCTGGGGAGCCTTGGCGGCGAGCTCGTCGGTCTGCTCCTTGAGCAGCTTGAGGGCGTACGACTTGTCGACGCGCTTGCCCTCGGCGGTGGTGACGCCGTGCTTGACCCACTGCCAGAGCTGGGAGCGGGAGACCTCGGCGGTGGCGGCGTCCTCCCTGTGATTGTTGTTAGTATGGGTGGGATAGTTAGATGGTAAAGGAGATACGTACATGAGGTAGTTGATAGGAACGCAACCGACACCACGGATCCAGGCCTCCATGTAGCCGAGACCAATGTTGAGGTTCTTGCGGATACCCTCCTCGGTGATGCTGCCGGGGACATTCATGTTGAGCAGATCCTGCTGACCAATCTTGACGTCCTCGCGGCGGTTGAAGAGCTGGTTGGGGGTAGGCATGTGCTTGTTGAAGACCTCAAGGGCAATGCTGGCAAGGGCGGGGTGGGCAACCCAGGTACCGTCGTGGCCGGCGCGGGCCTCGCGGAGCTTGTCGGCGCGGACACCCTCCATGGCCTTGTCGTTGGCGGCCTTGTCGTCCTTGATGGGGATCTGAGCGGCCATGCCACCCATGGCGTGGACGCCGCGCTTGTGGCAGGTCTGGATGAGGAGCTTGACGTAGGCGTCCATGAAGGGGACGGTCATGGTGACGCAGGAGCGGTCGGGGAGGACGAAGGAAGAGAGGTTGCGGAACTTCTTGATGGTGGAGAAGATGTAGTCCCAGCGGCCGCAGTTAAGACCAGAGGAGTGCTCGCGGAGCTCGTAGATGATTTCGTCCATCTCGAAGGCGGCGAGGATGGTCTCGATCAGGACGGTACCACGGATGGTGCCGCGGGGAATGCCAAGGTAGTCCTGGCCGAGGTTGAAGGCGTCGTTCCACAGACGGGCCTCAAGGTGAGACTCCATCTTGGGGAGGTAGAAGTAGGGGCCGAAGCCACGCTTGATGAGCTCCTTGGCGTTGTGGAAGAAGTAGAGACCGAAGTCGAAGAGGGAACCGCTGACGGGCTCGCCGTCAATGGTGACGTGCTTCTCCTCAAGGTGCCAGCCACGGGGACGGACGAGGAGGGTGGGGAGAGTCCTGTCGGTGCGGAGCTTGTACTCTTTGGGGCCCTGCTTGAAGTCGATCTGGCGACGGATGGCGTCGTAGAGGTTCACCTGGCCGTTGACCATGTTGGCCCAGGTAGGAGCGCTGGAGTCCTCCAAGTCGGCCATGTAGGTGTAGACATCAGAGTTGAGGGCGTTGACGATCATCTTGCGGTCGGTGGGACCGGTGATCTCAACGCGGCGGTCGACGAGACCGGGAGCGGGAGGCGCACCCTGCCATGTGGGGTTCTCACGGATGTGCTTGGTCTCGGGGAGGAAGTCGGGGAGGACACCGCGGTCGATCTCGGCCTGGCGGATCTTGCGGCGCTCGAGGAGGTTCTTGCGGGTCTGGTTGAAGGAACGGTGGAGGAGGGCGATGAAGGAGAGAGCCTGGGGAGTCAGGATCTTCCTCTGGTGCTCCTCAATGGGGCCGTTGATGGTGACGCCCTGGAGAAGAGTCTCGACGGAAGCCATTGTGAAGTGTGTGGTGGGTATTATTCTAGAGGAAAATGCTGATGTTTCCTCCACAAAAGGTCAGAAGTTAGCTGTGAACCCTAAGTGACGTCTGAAGCAAACATACAAACGAATAAATCCCGTGCTACCGAAAAGTGCCGAGGATGTGAAGAGAGGATGATGTTTGAAGGTATGGACAAGACAAAGACAGTGAAGAGAGAAGAGAGAAAGGGAAGGGGAGAAGGGTTTGTTTATCTGTTCGAGGATTAAAAAGTCTCGTGTAAGTCCAATGTCGTTCAAATCCACTTCTGGGCTCGAGTCACTCACCTGGACAATGATGTCTATCTGGAGATGTGATGGAGCAAGGGGAGAACGGCGTTAGGACGGGTCTAACGAGGCATGACGAAAAGAACCGGGGGCATGGCGGGGCTGTGTTAGCGGCTGTTACCAGTATCCTGGCTCTTTTGCTGTTCTCCTTATCAAGGTGCATCTCGAGATACCTGCTTCGGGTCAGTCTCCCATGTGGCACTTCGCGGTTTGTCCCGGCCTACCTGCCCGGCCTGGGGTACATGGTGTACGGGAATCTGTTACCGGTGTCCTGCATCCACTCTGCGCAGAAAGACGGCATTCGCATTCGCGGAGAAGTGTTGAAGGTGGGGGTGGTTATCACTACCGTTTACCTTATCCAGTTAGGCTATCAATTGTTGCTGCTTCAATGCCATTCATCTGCTGTCGACATACATAGTAGAGTCTTGATCTTAAAGCGAAGCCATCATCTTGTCAAGACGAGGCCTGTCACCCAAACTTACACAGGATGAAAGCTGCTGTATGTAATGTCGGGGTAATCGACTTTGACATGTGACGGCTACCGTACATTTCCCATTGCAGGCTGTGAGGTCATCGGTACATCGGTTCGAAATGCGGTACCCTGGTACCTTACCGGCCAACCCCGCACACCCCGCCATGTGAGCGAGACCGCCCGCCAATCACCCAGAACTACGGCGGCCTGCAGTCACTCTTTAACTCGGGAGCTGCTAGTCCGAAAGACAAAACTTTATTATACATCATGATTGAGAAGCAGTAGAGTTGATAAGAAAATAAAATTCTGTTTTCCCTCTTCTTTGCTTACAAATTCAACGACGACATTCATCATTTTCTTCCATCACCTCAACAAAATACCCGGCTCCGATATCGTTATGAATTGACAGCAACCAAAAAAAGGTCATCTCTCCCACTTCTCTTTCTAGGTTAGGTTCCCCTGTTTGCTCGATACCTGCTCTCCAAGTCTCCTTCGCTTCGCTTTCTTCTCCAAACCTTTCTCTTGGCTTGGAGATTGTTGCAACACTTCCCCAGGCCCGGTGACTTGCCCCGCCATCCATCCGGGGTTGAAGAGTGTGACGACCACTGGGAAACCGACGGGAACCCCCATGTTTTGGGTTTGTCTCCGATCTGCCGGCGCAGAGCCGAGGTCGACTCCTTTCGGGTGTGGGGAGAACAGGGTTCATAGACACTTACCGACTCTTTCCGATCCACGTCCTCCATGTTTGTTTACACGACATGTGTACCTAGTCAAAAAAGCTCGCGACTCCGACTTTGCGGGAACTGACTTACACAAACAAGCAAAAGACGGAGACAAGAGCAAGGAGACAAGTCACATGGAACGGAGTTACATACGTGACTCAAATTCCCAGTCCAGTCCAGTCATAGGCTGTCCTGAAAAGAGGAATGGGCACCTCTGCAGGGAACCCCAAACCATGAAGCCAAAATAAAAACTTCCCCAGGCCCGAACGAGGTCCATAGCTGGATACGGGGTAGGGTAAACTTGACAAGGTCTGGCCAAGCTTGCCTCCTCGCTGCCAGGAACAACGTACAGTACAGTACCTCTCAAGGTTCTCGACAATCGCGAGTTGGTGATCACCTGCGATCGTCACGAGAAAGGCAAAATACAGTACTTCCAACCTTGAACCTTCACCGTAGCAAGTTATCAGCGATGGACATCATTATTAATGTCCACGTCCGATTCAGGAACTGGCTACATATGCTTAGATGGCCGAGGATATCCGTCCAGTCCAGTCCAGTCCGGGTCCCGGAGTCCCAAAAGCTGCCGTCGCGAGGGGCAGGAAAGTCCGCCGGAAAGACGGTATCGTAACCTCGCAACATCCGAACCGAACTCCGGCCGGTCCGGACGCGGGGCGGGGCGGGGATCCACAATTACCGAACTTGTTACGTACATACCCTTTGCCGACGTCACCAAGTTCACCGACTTCACCGGCGTTCCCTTTTCTCACCGTCACCTAGTTCATCAGCTCGTCGAGTCGTCAACCATCGCCCTGTACATTGCGACTCGTTGCGTTCACCAACCTTAACCCCCCCAAATCTGTAAATCATCCTGAAAACCTGTCCCAAGTTTCCACCTCCCTTCTGCAACGCACTAAATAAACGTGCTTGCTGCACCACAGCCACGTCAAGCTTGCATGCCTACCGAGATACAGTACTTGGCGGCACACGCCCACACACATATGCGGTCGAATTCAGTTAAGGGTACAGTTCCATACATATGTACTTTGCAGGCACCGGGCTCTCGGGCTAGCTGGCTTCTACCGATAAGTTTCTAGAAGCCGACGCCGACTGTCTGTCGAGACATCGATGGAGACAGACAGGCATTACGGGGATCGCTAATAAACCGATAATGCAATGCACGAGATACAAACAAGGCAAGAAAGAAAGGGGGCGGCCAGAATAAGACTAACTGAAAGTCAAGAAGACTCTAACAACGAAGCGTTATTACAAAAGCTCAAAGAGTAGGTAGGTGTGGAGCGGAGTTAGTTGTAGACTAACTATTCCTTTTCTCTCTTTATAATTCTTCAAGTGTCTCTTCAATGTCTTTTCAACAATGTCTCTTCACCTTGTTCTCGGTATTTCTTAAAGGTCTCTTTCAGATTTCGAGGTTTTAGCAAGCAAGGTCCGTCCTCTTCTCTCTCTTGGCACAATTCTTCAGATGAAAAAGCCGTTCTATCCGGACCACTGGAACGGTAGAGGGAGGTATCTCTCGGCACATTCAATCTGCTATTGTCGGCTGCAATGCTTAGTTCCTATACCCGCCAAGGCAAAGGGAGCAGGCAGGAGAACAAATAGCATATGACACTTTTTTGTCGTGTCTAAACATACATACACCCGTAACCTTAGTTGCCTTGGGTTGGTTGTCCTTGCCTGAATTGCATAACAGTCGCGCGGTGCAACCCTCGCGGCGCAAACGAGGCAAGGAAGGGATGATGGAGTGTTTGTTGGAAGCTCTCGAATGTTTTAATATAACTATCAAGAAGCATGTAACTGAAGCCTCCACACTAAGCAGTTAAGCTCGAGTAACTAGAGAAGTGAACTGAGATGTGTGTACTTCAAAATGGTATCATTGAGCTTCATTCTACATAGAATTACAAATCATCATCTCCCTCCCATCCATCACCTCCCTTTCCCCCTTCTCTTGCACCCCCAGTCACTTAACCCTTATAAGGCGAAGGACCAATCATCAGCTCCGGCCTCACCAGCTCATCAAACTCCTCCTCCGTCAACGCCTTCAGCTCGAGCGCGGCCTGCTTAAGCGTCAGTCCCTTCTTGTGCGCATGCTTCGCAACCTTGGACGCCATATCGTATCCGATCTTGGGGTTCAAGCAAGTAACCAGCATCAGAGACTCCTTCATGATGCTCGCAATCTTCTCCTCGTTCGCCTGCAGGCCGTGAACCAAGTTCTTCTCAAAGGAGCGCATGCCATCAGCCAAAAGACGGGTAGAGTGCAAGAAGTTGCGGATGATCAAGGGCTTGTACACGTTCAGCTCGAACTGGCCGTTCATGCCACCGATGGTGGYAGCAACGTGGTTRCCCATCACCTGSGCGCAGACCATGGTSAGGGCCTCGCACTGRGTGGGGTTGACCTTGCCCGGCATGATGGACGAGCCGGGCTCGTTCTCGGGCAGGTTGAGCTCGCCGAGGCCGCAGCGCGGGCCRGAGCCGAGGTAGCGGATGTCCTGGGCGATCTTGGTSAGGGAGGCGGCCAGGGTGTTGAGGGCGCCGTGGGCGTGGACGAGGGCGTCGTGCGCGGCGAGAGCCTCGAACTTGTTGGGGGCCGTCTTGAACTCGGTGCCGGTCATCTTGGTGACTTCCTCGGCGATGGCCTCGGCGAAACCCACGTACGTGTTGATGCCGGTGCCGACGGCGGTGCCGCCCTGGGCGAGCAGGCGCAGGTCAGGGAGAGAGGCCTCGACGCGCTTGATGCCGAAGTCGAGCTGGGCGACGTAGCCAGAGAACTCTTGGGCGAGAGTGAGAGGGGTGGCGTCCTGCAAGTGGGTGCGGCCGATCTTGATGATCTTCTTGGCCTCGAACTCGTCCACCTTGGCCTGGAGGGCGTCGCGGAGGGACTTGAGCGCGGGCAGGAGCTCGCCCTCGACCTCGAGGACGGCGGCGATGTGCATGACGGTGGGGAAGGTGTCGTTGGACGAGGCGGAGCGGTTGACGTGGTCGTTGGGGTGCACGGGCTTCTTGGAGCCCATGGTGCCGCCGAGGATCTCAATGGCGCGGTTGGAGATGACCTCGTTGGCGTTCATGTTGGACTGGGTGCCGGAACCGGTCTGCCAGACGACGAGGGGGAAGTGGTCGAGGAGCTTGAGGTCGGCAACCTCCTTGGCGGCCTGCTGGATGGCCTCGGCGATCTTGGGGTCTGTTGTTTTTCGGGGGATGGTCAGCTTTCTGCGCATAGCTTCCAGAGCTTGCCCTGAGGGGAGGGGATTCACATACCAAGACCGTAGCGCGTGTTGACCTTGGCGGCAGCACCCTTGAGAATACCGAAAGCCTTGACAATGGGAGGAGGCATGCGGTCCTGGGGCTGGTTGATCTTGAAGTTGCTCAGAGAGCGCTGGGTCTGGGCGCCCCAGTACTTGTCGGACTCGACCTCGATCTCGCCGAAGGCATCGGTCTCGATTCTGGTGTTCTTGGCCATGGCGCTGGAGCTGGAGAAGTAACGGGCAGAGGTCTTGGTAGCAGCAGAGAAGCTGACGGCGGCCTTGGAGGAGGAGGAGCTGGCGACATTTGAAGCAACGCGGGCGGTGCCAGAGAGGCATGTGCTAGCAACGGCAGCAGCAGCCCGAGGCTTGGCCAGGCGGCCGGCAGTGCGCATCGATCGAAGCATGGTTACTAATACTCTTTTGTAAGGTACGTGTGTAAGCGAACGGTGCTCGTATGCGTATGGCTAGCACCCGAAGGTGGTGGTGCTGAAAGCTTAGTGATAGCGGGGTTTGTTGGAGAGAGTGCGACTTGTGGTCAGATGATGATGAGGGGAGATCGATACTGCACTCGGTAGTACGGTAGTTCCAACGAGGTGCGACTACTCTTACTACGACTGCTGCGGCTATGATACTCGGGGTAAAGAAGAGGAGCGGAAGGTGACGTTGATGTTGGTGATGATATCACGAGAATAGAAAGTAAACATACAGATGAATAATAGAAATTAAGGAATATACGCACCAGAAAAGGTCACAGACACAGCTCCGGAAGGGGGGAGGATGGGGAGGCTTGAGATATTATAAAAAGTTCAGGAACAACAGGAAATCCCGGAAATTCACGCGTTCGCGCATATAAAAAGCACTCATCCATGGACCGACCACTCTGGAATATGGAACCAAAAGGACGGGAACCCATGAACCCTCCTCGCCAAGTCGCCAGCATCCTGTCCCGCTGTCCGTGGTCCCCAGCGCCAGCAGTGAGGTCGCGGTACGTCTCAAAGCTTCCATTTTTTTCTGCCGTGTCGTCACCCTTTCTCGCGACCCGACAACAACCATGCCTGTCTTCTCGAATCAATTGAAGCCCGAGCTGGCCGCCCAGTCCCGCCATCCCGCCATGAGGTGTTCCCCTCTCGCGGCCCCCAAACGCGGCAGCAGCGGTCTGCGCCCACTATAAATCCTAGAAAGCCCGCAACCCGCTGGTCCGTTAGCTCCGGCCGGGCCACCCCGGTTCCTACCCACCGGCATCACCGCCCAATCGGGACCCGTTGAACGCGAACAGCAGAACAGTTGGCATTGACCAATCTGACCAACAAACCATCAACAGTGTCATTGGAATTTGTTTTGTTGGCTGCCGGTTGAAGTCTGAAAAAAAACCTCTCATTGAAATCTACACCTTCTTTTCGTTTGGTTCTACAAACGCACTGACTGACTGCTAGACAAGATACATGATACATGAATATTACAAACTCTTAACATCTCAAGCTAATAGAGCAGCTGAAGACCAGAATTAAAAGATAAAAAACCGTAGTAGCTCCTGTCAAAGAGAACCATGAATGTTCCCCGTTCCCATTTCCATCTCCATCTCCATCTTCTCCTGAATGTCGTCGTCCTCAACGACAACGACGACTCGCGAACTCCAATGAGCCAATCTCGTCAAGCGGAACCACTCCTCAAGTGGGTCCCATCATCCCCACCATAACCGCCAAATGCCAAGATTACGTAGGGAAAAAGACGGAGGGCATCTTCGGATCTGTCGCTTGTCTTTCTTGTTCCTCAATCACCCACACACCCGTGAACCACCACCACCCCCTTTTTTGAGTAAACAAACAACTTCATACCCCTGCCCATTCTCTTTGTGACATACAGATGGACTGTTCCTCATCCACCTTTACAAGGACTAATATCCCCTATCCATTCGCAATCCCAAAACTCCAGAGGATCTTCCTCTCATCCAATCCTAGTCCAACAAGGTGCCCGATAACTCCGTTTACACCAAAGGCCAACATGATAAAGCCACCAAACAACGTTAGTATAAGATAGGCAGAGAAAAGTGCAATGCCCGCCAGAAAGGCATCATAACATGCTTTGAGCCTTTGTTCGGCAACGGCGGCGCGCCATCAATATCGAGTGTGAGCAATAATGGCGAGAGTGTGAGGTCCGTATAGGATCAATCAAGAGTTGAGCGTCTTGATCATCATCTGCGTCTTGCGCTTGTCCGTGACAAGAAGCCCGCGGTTACGGAACTCCACGTTGATCGCATCAACAACCTTATGGAAGCTGCTAGCTGCTCCCTTCTCCTGCGTGAAGCGCGCAATGCTGAGTTGGGTTCGCTGGTTACGCTTGCCATGCTCAATCACCATCATGATCTCAATCGCAAACGAGACCTCCTTGACGTTGTGCACTGGACATCGAACATAAAGCGTTAGCACATCCATATGTATCCACATAACTCTGATACCTGTCACTAGACGAAAATAACTTACCATTCTGGGCGCCCACGCGAGCAAAGATGATGTTGCGTTCCTTATCAACCTCGACATCCTTGATGCCGAACTGGCGCCACTCCCTGAGTAGGATTGCCACCTCTTGCCGAGCCCGCCGTCTAGGCATGGAGAAGCACAGGTGTCGTGTAGCAGGCTTGACCCGGAACAGCCGGGCCAGCCAGTTCTGATGAACTTCAATTTGACGGCCACCCCCTTCGCTCTCACCCCAGCTCTGTGAAGTCGCGCCGCTGACCACTCTCGAGTCGCTCTTGCTGGATTTGTGTTTCTTCCCACAGCCGTCTTTGCTGGTGCTGATATCAAAAGTCGATGCTGCATTCAGTGTCAGTAAGTTAAACTCTTCACATACATCTCTAGGCCATTCTTACCAGTAGGCGACGAGTTCTCACTCTTGGATCCCTTCCAGAATGCAAAGCTGAAGGCCTTCTTCTTGTTCGGGTACGGACCTGGTCTAGCACTAGACTGCGACTGAAGTCCGTCTAGTTGCTGGTGGATATCAGAGATGAGTGTGTTATCATTGTGAATCACGGTCGTATCGACGGTGGCAAAGCTCGTGTTCTCTTTGGAGGATCGTCTGAACCAAGATGGGACACGTTTCTTGGCTGGAGCGCCGGCATTGACAGTGTTATCGCCAACATCCTGGCCTTCCTGCTGTGTTCCCGGCGGGCAGTTCTCCTTGTAATCAGGAGGGATGTGCGACAAGGCCGTCTTGCGGTAGTTGCTTTCAGAAGGCGCGGCTGAGGTCGTCTTGGAGACCTTGCGAACATTGAGAGGCTCCGGCATAGGAAAGGGTCCTGCCGTGGAAGAGTTGACCACACGAATAGTGTTCTCAGCTCTAGCCAGGTAGTCCAGCGCTTTGTTGTTCTCAGCCGGTGATGGTGTTTCAGGAGAGGCCCACCTGGTGGAAGCATTGCGCGTCCAGTCTTCAGACGCCGTCTCATAGATGGACGGGAGTTGTCGGGGATCTCTGTTGGAAGGTGTCGTGTAGGCAGGCTCCGAGACAATACGACGGTCTGAAACAATGGTTTGTGAGGGGCAATTGCCTAGAGAAAGACGCTCTATCCTGAGGGGAGCTGGGTGGACATTGACCACATATGTCTGATTTGCAGCCGGAGATACTTCGATAGATGGGATCGGAGGAAGAGGCCGGTTCACCCACGAATGGCTGGCGGCTTGTTGTTCAGAAGGTAATGCCGTCGACGACTCTGGCTGTGGAGAGGGCGAAGATGCGCCCAGGGAGAGAGAAAATGGACTGTTCTCACGAGACCCGCTAACAGCAACACTAGATTCAGACCCGACAAGAGAGCTACGGAATGCTTCATCGCAGTCCATTGCAATTCTATAGCCGAGCTGCTGCAGTTCCTCGTCCCAAATGAGCGTCTCATCTCTCGATTTCAGAGTGTTGTCGGCAGAATGGATATCCGAGGCCTTCTGTCTCAGATGCTGCCGGCAAGAATCGCGTCTATCAACCACACTGCTACCAGCTACACTGCTCGAAGCAGCCCGCACATTCTCCCGAATCCGAGCCTGAAGTCGGTCTCTGGCACGAATGCTGGAAAAGTCAACACCCCTCCTGGATCGGTTGTTTGCCCGCACCCGAGATGTGCCATTGATACTCCTAAGTGAACCCATGGATCCCATGGAAGATCGCAAGCGCCCTGTGGTATTCGTGCGTTGAGAGTTCATCCTCGGCCGCCTACGGAATGAACCGCCAAAAGATGTATAGGAGTTGTACGAATGGGCAATGTTCGACGTGTTGGACCGGGTGCCTGGCTCGGAGGGATTGCGGTGAACTATGATTCTTGCGTGGCTCGCTTCCGAAGCGCAATTGCGCAGGACTTGTGACGCTCTGTAAGGATCATAGCTACTGACAGTGCCGGAATCATTAACTTCGGCGACGTTGGAGATGACGGTGAACTTGGAAATGCTCCTCCCATGACCATTTCTAAAGGGCTGCGTGAATTCGCAGGTCGAAATGCGCTTTCCCCAGCTAGGGGGCTTCAGGTGGTGGAAATCGCTCTTCGAAATGGGAATGTCGTTGTTGTAGTTCTCGAGCTGTGCATTTCTGTGTCGATAGAGAAGCCAGTAAAACACCTTCTGGTCATTTGGTCTGTTGCGCAAGGTTAGCATGAGGCCTGAATAGAGACTAGACAGAAGAGGCATAGACTTACTTCTCTTGGCCAAGTTTCTCTTTGATTTGGGCCTCTGAATAAGCATGCCACATGGACTTGAGCTGTCTGAGGATTTGGGGATCAACTTCCTTCTCTGGGATTGGACCGATGTCTGCGTTCCTCAAGACGTCCTGCGGTTGACCATCGCTCTGCTGATAATCGTCGACATAGTCATACTTCTTGATGAGGGGATGTCTCCACATCTGCTTCATGGTAATGCGTTGCAATGGGTTGACGACCAAAACCTTCCGGATAAGGTCCTTAGCCTCTCGGGAGAGATCGTTTGGCATCTTGTAATGGCCTCTTCTGGCCTTTTGAAGCATGGTGTCCATGTCATTGTCATCGAAGGGAAGACGGCCAGCCAACATGGCAAACAAGATGACTCCCATGGCCCATATGTCCACGGCTGAGCCCTTGTAGGGTTGATGCTTAAGCAGCTCGGGTGCAGCATAATGAGGACTGCCGCAAGCGGTTTTGAGGTGATGGGTTGGCTCCTGGTGCAGGGCTGCCATGCCAAAGTCGGCAATCTTGATTTGGCCATCTGCCTTGAGCAAGATGTTCTCGGGCTTCAGGTCCCGATGGCAGATGTTGAAGCTGTGGCAATACTCGAGGGCGCTCATTATTTGCCGAAAGTAGAAAATTGCTTCCTCTTCATTGAGGCGACCGTTCCAGTTGATGAAGTCAAACAGGTCACCCTTTTCGACGTACTCGGTGACGAGGTAGCTGGTCCAGATGTTAGTCAAGTCAATCATGGAGAACCGCACATGGCGCTGTTTATCTTACATATCCTGCCTGTTCTCCCAAATGTCATGCAGCTTGATGATGTTTGGATGCTGAATGAGCTTCAGGATAGCAACCTCTCTCTCGATGGCGAGGGGCATTCGGCGGACCCCGTCGGCGCTTGTGCTTGGCTTGCGGTAGTCGACTCGCTCCAGGTTCACCATACTCGTAGCTTGCGTAACATGGGCAGTGCTCTTGGCTACAATCTTGATGGCGACCAGCTGATGGGTGGTGCGATGGCGCGCAAGGCGAACGCGGGCAGAGGCGCCCTTGCCCAGGGTCTTGCCCAACTGCCATGGGCCGATATGGGTCTTTTGCAGGCGGGTGCTGGACGCATTGGAGGAGACATTTGAGAACTGCGAGACTCGGCGCGCATCATGGACTTCTTGGTTGTTCATCTGCTGAAGTGAAGAAGGGTGACGGAGGCGGCTCATGGAGGGGACATCCGGTACAGCAACTGGAGAGGGGATGGTTACGACATGGTGCTGAACGAGAGGAATGTCGGTAATGATGGGAGGGTTAGATTTGCTGCGGTTGGTCTTCTTCCATGACTTTGCGTTAGCCTCGACCTTGGGTCGGGAGCTGGTTTGCATCGCGGCGATGTTTGCTCTGTTGGTCGCGTCGCCGAGAGGTTGGCGGACGGAAACACGAGAGCCCGTTCGTTGGTCCATGGTGGCAGAATCAGCGTGGCATGGAAGGATAGTAGAGCCTCGCCCAATATCGGTGGAGGACGACCGACCAGAACGAAGAAATTAAGTCCCAGGTCGCGATGTGCGGCTGTAGATGTTTAGTACGATCGCGGCTTCTGTCTCTGCGAAGGAAGAGAGGGACTAGATACAGACGACGACAGACGACAGGCAAGAGCAATGCCGAGCTGGCGATGCCAAGGAGGCAACAGGGTAGGAAGGAGAAAAAACGCGAGCAACAAGATGGGAAATCCCGACACGGATTGAGTTGAACCCAATGGGATGGTTTGCGCAAGTGTGAGTGCAAGAATTGAAGTATGTCGAGGGTGAGGTCGAAGTATCGGGAGTGGAGGGTGAGGAGAGGGTGAGGAAAATGTGAAGAGGCGGACGGGAAGGGTGGAACGAAGGCCTACGGCTGCGGCTGGCACTTCAGATTTGGGGCGGGACGACTTTACCGGTACTTCAGAATTGGTTGGAAATTTTGAACTTGACGGACCGGAACAGCCGTCGTAACTTTCGGGTTTTGTTTTGCGCGGCCGTCCAATCCAATGTTTGGACCCGCCGAGTTGGTGTCCTTGGAATGGAAGGAGCGATTTCCCCGGCAACCGCCTGCCCTTGACTGACCACGATAGTCCGGCCGGCACCATTCCAGTGACATCGGACGAACAACAACACAACTGAACCTGGAAATAGGTATACAACTACACTGACCGTCCTGGTTCCTCCAACTTGGAGGTTCCCAAATGTTGGTTGCCAGGCGGGAGGTATCCTTGACTCATTCCCATCATGATCGTCAGTCTGTAAAGACACTCCCTCGTAAACTCGCCTTGATGGCACCCCATATGTTGCAATCATGCGAGTTAGAAACCCTGCCAGCTCTCTACCTGAAGGTAAACGTCTAAAGCCGTATGTCTCGTCAAAGCTCAAATAATGTGGTGCCCGTCAGCACGTTTTGGTTCCAAATACCAAATACGGCTGGGGCCAGGCAGTCTTCGGTGGGACACTTGCACATACAAAAGCCTAGATGAGACAATACACTTGGAAACCATCAATCCGTCAAATGAGAGCCAATGTCAACCATGGATGAAAAGCAAGCTTTGTTTTGGAGTGTTCAGTGGACGTCGATCGTGTGCCGTTCAACTCCGTCAAAGGTGCAATGCATTATGCCAGCCATGGCGCCAACTGCTGTGAGCTTTTGAGGTTTTCGAATCATTCCCACACTTTGTCAGACGTTGGAAAGTCCAAAAAAAAAGCCCAGATATAAGAAGCCCTTGTGAGCTTGGGGCGGAGATAAAGCGAAGCAGATGGCCTGTGGATGGGAGGAATGGATAAGCACAAGCACGAGTCAACAGCAGGTCGTGCAAATTCGCGTCTCCGAAGAGGTGGAAAAGAGTCGGAGGCCATTCAAAATATCATCGGGCGAATTAAAATCTAATAAATTGAAGACATCGCTTCTTATGACAGAAGCAGCTTGAATATGGTGGTCGTGATCAATGACATGAAGTCACTGAGTTTGAGCTGTACAGAAAATTGGCTGAACGCCAAGCCACAAATGCACAACGGCCCTGAAGCTTGGACCAGACAGGCAGCCCAGATGCATGTGCATAGAATGCATAACTAGGTACTAACCCTTCAGTCAACAACACATGGGCCACCTCCTCCTCGTGACCTGGCGACCCGCACCCGTCTCTTTTGCTCCCCACTGCAGCAACGACCCATTCAGGAAACTCCATTAACCAACGCGCCTTGTCGCGTTCCTTGACTCGTTCAACATCCTTCAACGACATCCGTCCTTTGTATTTCTCTACGTCTTCGTTTGATTCCTGTGCACCACCATCGCTGCTAGCCTTGGTTTCTGTGCGAATTTCAACCCATCCTACTAACCCAGCATCTCCGTGCCATCGGTTCTAATCCAGTCTCGCCTCAGACTTGTCTCAGGTGGTCCAGGTCCAGGTCCAGCGTTAACCAGGTTTTGATTCTGGGCTTCGGATCGCTGGAATATGCCCTGATTCCACACGCGAGACCCTTTTCGCCAGCCTTTGCAACGGGAAACGCCCACTCTCGCCCCAATCTTACATTCCCGCAAGCATGGCGTCCGAGCCCGTGTCTTTCCCCGCCGCAGGACAGCGAAATCCCACGGATGACGAGATGTTCAGCAGCTTAAACCTCAGAGGAGGCGATGGCTCACACAATGCCGACGGCAACGGGCCACAAGCCCGATCACGAAGGAGAAGGGACCCTACAGCATCGGCATCACCCCGGCCAAATGTCCAAAGCAGTTCTGAATTCAAGCCTGGTGCCATTGTTCGCGTCAAACTCAAGGACTTCGTCACCTACAACGAGGCCGAGTTTTTTCTTGGTCCGAGTTTGAACATGGTCATTGGACCCAATGGCACCGGAAAGAGCTCGCTTGTCTGCGCTATTTGCTTAGGATTAGGCTTTCCTTCCAACGTATTAGGCCGCGCCACCGCCTACGGAGAGTTTGTGAAGCACGGAAAGGACGAAGCCACGATTGAGGTGGAACTCCAAGGGGAACCCGGAGAGAGCAACTACGTCGTCGGTCTTCTCATCACCCGAGAGAATAATAGCCGCGATTTCACCATCAACCGTAGGAAAGCCACTCACAAGGAGGTGCACCAACTGATGAGTTCGCTTCGCATCCAAATCGACAATCTGTGTCAATTCTTGCCCCAAGAAAAGGTGGCCGAGTTTGCTGGCCTCACTCCGGTCGAGTTGCTGGAGAAGACTCTGCAAGCCGCCGCACCGGAAGAAATGATTGCGTGGCAAAGCGAACTGAAAGACCACTACAAAGTCCAAGCAGAAGCCCAGCGCAGTGCCGACGAGAGCGGCGAGGAGATCAAGAGACTGGAGCAGCGACAAGCAGCTCTGCAGACGGATGTCGAGAGGCTTCGGGAAAAAGAAGAGTACGAGGCCGCCATTGCCAAACTCAAAAAGTTGAAGCTTGTGGTCGCCTATAACGAGGCCCGTGAACAATTTCACGTTGAAAAGACGAAGAAAAAGGATGCGGAACGCCGTTTGAAGCAACTCCAGCGAGATTCTGCTCCATCCTTGGAGGCGGTTAATAAAAAGCAGGAATACGTGGAGGGGGTCAAAGCCGCTGTCGAAATCAGGACAGCCAAGCTAAGAGACGCCGAAAAAGATGCTGACAATGCTGTCAGAGGAATTGAGGCGGCCGAGACCAAAGTCAGGAACCTCGCTGGCCAGCTTGAAGCGGAACAAGGCGCGTTTGCTGCTAGAAGACAGGAACTTGGCAAGATCCGTAAGAAGATCACCGAGTTAGAAGCCAAGTACAAACAGAACCCTAGGGAGTTTGATCCAGCCGAATGGAACAGGCGGATTGTAAGTGATCCTTCCCTGGCGGCGCCAGAATGACCTTGCTAATATGCTGACACCCAACAGCGAGAGCAAGAGCATGTGATTCGCGATAAGGAACAGGAAATCGCGGAACTGAATGAACAGGTCACGACGTTGAGAACTCAAGGGAAAGAAAAAAATAGGACAATCCAAACGGCCCAGGAGAAAATGGCGGCTCTCGATTCTCACCAGGGCCAGTTACTCAGCAAGCTGAGACAGGCCAACAACGACGCTGCCCAGATCTGGGAATGGCTGCAGGAGAATCAGAACGTTTTTGAGAGCGAGGTATTTGCCCCCCCAATGCTGAGCTGCTCCGTCAAGGATCCTCGTTATTCCAATCTCGTGCAAGCTTTCTTGCAAGGGGACGATTTCCTGTGCTTCACGACGCAATCACCCGAGGACCTTAGAAAACTCAACCACCAAATTGTCAACGTAATGGGACTTTCCGGCACTATTCGATGCTGCACCGCCGACGTCAACTCATTCAGGCGGCCTACGTCGCAGGCAGAACTCAACGCTCTCGGTCTTGACGGGTTCATCATTGACTTTATCGAAGGTCCCGACCCGGTACTGGCCATGTTTTGCGCCGAGAAACAGTTACACCGCACGGCGATCGCACTTGCCGATATCTCGGAAGAACAATACGACAAGATCACATTGGATGGTCGTATCCGCTTTTTTGCTGCCGGAAGGCAATCTTACCATATCACTCGCCGTGTAGAATATGGCTCTGGTGCCGTTTCAACTCGTGTTCAGCAGGTCCGTCCGGGCAAATTCTGGACAGACAAGCCGGTGGATGACTCCGTGAAGAGGGAACTGCAGCGTCAGGTGGCCGAAGCTGTCGGCGAACGCGAGGAATTGAAAAAGGAAAATACCAGGTTGTTAGGGCTCATCAATGCGTCGCGGGAAGAGATCACGAAAATCAACGATAAACTCGTACGTTACTCGGCTGGTGATTTCCGGGATCCAATCAACTGACACCCACAATAGGAGCAAGTACGAACCGAGAAGAACGAGCTACAAAGGGAACACAGCATTTGGCAAGCTCTCCCCGACAAGATCGGTAGGTTTTCTTTGACCCTAACTAGCCATACGTCATGCTAACCTTACTCCTAGAATCCGAGAAGAGGTCCGAGCAGGACAAGAGACAGGAGCTCGTCGAAACTCAGCGCCAACTGGCCGATCTCGAAAAGCAGCACGACCGCGCCATTCTCAAAAAAGCCGAAGCCGTTCTACAGCATCAAGCGAAACTTTCGGACATCCGAGAGGCATATCAGGCCCTCCAGGAAGCAAAGGTGCTTCTTATCGAAGCCCAGTCTGACTTTGAAGTGTTGAAGGAGAAGAACGTCGAGATAATCAAGAACCTAGAAGATGAGACAAAAGCCCTGGCGGAAATCTCAAAGCAAATTCTCCAGATACGCCAGCGGGCCACCGAGGCAAAGGCGGCTGCCGAAGATGCCCTCAGCGAGGAGGAGAGGAGTGGGGGGGAATTTTCTGCTCTGGCGAAGACCACGACTCTAGAACAAGTTGAGAGTGATCTTAGGGCGCAGGAGAACTTGGCGGATGGCATCGAGGCCAACAATCCACATGCGCTCAAAGAGTACCAGGACTGGGCGCAAAAAATCGAGCGCGAGCAAGCAAACCATGACCGCCGCGCAGCCCAGCTAGCCGACGTAAACGCCAAGATCGAAACCATCAGGAGCCAGTGGGAGCCTAGGCTGGATGAACTTGTCAGCAGGATCAACGATGCGTTCTCGTACAACTTTGAACAGATCAGCTGCGCGGGAGAAGTCGGTGTTCACAAGGACGAGGATTTCGAGAAGTGGGCCATCGAAATCAAGGTCCGATTCCGGTACGTTTCCTCTTTCCCGTTCCTCCTCCCACGCCCTTTCTCACAATCACTAACCCTTTCTACCCTACAGAGCGGGCGAAGCCCTCCAACGTCTCGACCAACATCGTCAATCCGGCGGCGAGCGCGCCGTCTCAACCATCTTCTACCTAATGTCCCTCCAATCAATGGCTCAAGCCCCCTTCCGCGTCGTCGACGAGATCAACCAAGGCATGGACCCCCGCAACGAGCGCATGGTGCATGAACGCATGGTCGAGATTGCCTGCGGCGAGCGTACGTCGCAATACTTCCTTATCACGCCCAAGCTGCTGTCTGGGCTCAGATACGACAAGCGCATGAGGGTCCATACGATTATCTCTGGCGAGCATGTCGACCCCGAGGGAACTATCAAGATGAACTTTGGGAAGTTTGCGGAGATTCAGAGGGGGTTGCTGAATAGGACGGTTCCGTTTGCGAGCCAGATGGCGAATTAGGAGGAGGCTTCGCAGGCTTCTTCGAGGGTGAGTCTTCGCAGGCTTAGATGTAAAGCTCCGGAGGAGACATGGAGGGCTGGTTGTTAAAAGGAACTGATGATTTCGGGATTGGTTGGGTAGCTTTTTTGCTGTTGCCGTCTTGGAGTTGGGAGAGGCTTGTATAGGTAGATGGTTGTTTGTCTATTTGGTATCCTTTCGAGATCTATTCACCGTTCATATTCCCATGTCTGATATTCGTGGTAAATGGAAGATACTACTAGCCTTTCTGCTGAGGACAATGGAAGTCAATGTTGCTGCTGTATCTGACATCAGTCCCATCTGGCGGTTACCTATTCCTACTCCTACTGCCGTGTCTCTACCCTCCCTCGAGCCTCCTTCCCAAACCACACCACCAGTCTCTCCCGAGTCCCGTCAATGTCATTTGTACTTCTAACTCAGGCCACCACCTCGATGCTACACTGCTACCTACGGGAGAGGTATCCATAGTATCCATTGATCAACAGGAACAAGCGGAGCACAACCGTCATCATGGTGGATAGCCTCTCTCCGGCTTGGTGCTTGCTTGCTCCTGCGTGTAAGGTGTACCTACAGTAGTGTCATGCTTGCCATGCTCACCACATGCTTTCCCTGCTTCCCTGCGAGGCCAGGCCGCTGGCAGCGCCAAGTGATGTTGACATCTCCTCTGGGCTGTTTCAAAGATATCGTCAAGTGTTCCGACTGGTGTAATTCAAGCTTTCCAACCTACTAAGTGCTTCCAAGACTTCCATGGAATCTTTCATGATCCATCCATCCCGATAGATAGATAGATAGCCTGTCGTCTATTGTCTGCCGTTCGTTCGTCGAGAAAAAATCTTTTGGAAAACTTTTTCCATGAAACAGGTATAATGCGACGGAAGATGTCCACTCGCTCACTCACTCATCCTCGGTTCATTCACTTAAGTTATACGAAACTTTCTGCTGAATGATGATTGGCTGATTCTGTCCTCTGTACCTGACATCAAAGGTGATAGATTTTGATATATTATGTGAGTGTGTTTTAGCGCCGCTTAGTTGCTTGCTGAGCTACTATACCTTGCCTCCAGCTTCCAGGAAGGAAAGAAGGACCCTTCGTGCATATGAGTACGGTATGTAATGTATGTATGGATCGTGTGTGTGTGTTGTATTTCATGTCGGGGGAGTTTGCATCAGGATTCGGAACGAAGCTTGAAGGACCGCTGTTGTCGTCGTCGAGTTAAGTTGTGTCCCCTACTTTCAAACTGGACGCGGATATCAAAGTGTCCCTTAAGCAATTGTACACGCTCTCGGCGATTCCGTTCCTCAAGAACAAGCCAAGAGGACAAAAAGAATTTGATGCTTCAGCTGATGATAAGGCTCGACTGCAGATAAACAAGTGTTCATACACGTATGGAACAATCAATAAGTGTGCTCATAGGCTGTCAAGAACCGCGGAAATCGCACCACTCTCATTGGAACTTCTCCAGCCCAAGATAGTAAGTAGCCAAGCAGACCAAGTAACACTTTCGCTGTAACGTCTGAGCACAACTATACCTCAAAAGAGCAGGTGGAAAAGGCCCATTATAGAAAAAGAAATTTCACCATTCGCTTTCGTTCTCAGAGACATCCTTGTTGACAAGCGAGTGACATACATACCCCCTTCGTATCAGATAGATAGATAGATAGATAGATAGATAGACATCGCTCGCTGCTGCAAACGGACAGCTATAGGAATCCCTGGAGATAGACAGGAAACTGTATTGCAGATCGAGTGCTTCGCAAAAAGATGAATGGTTGTAGAACTGCCAAAAGTGCCCAAAACCCCTTGTGTCCAGGTGGTTCATTCGCTGATCGGCACGCTGTGAATGGTGGACGGCAAGGTGCGATTGTTGCACCAAGAGATAAGGGGAAATACTATCTCGAACCAAGCAAAATTGCGATGCCAGCAAACAATGGATGTTTCCTTTTTGAATAGGAGAAGAAAGAAGGAAGTAAGCAAATTTCCCGCCATTCTTATATAAGGCTCGCTGATTCCCGTCCCTTCTTGTTTTGAGAGAGATGTTGAAATGTCATCCATCAGTCGGCCAAAACCTTCTTTCGACAACATTTCAATTTCATCCACTTGATCAGTCAGCAAGGAGGAATAAATCGACGAACGAACGACACATGGAGCTTGCAAAGTATGGGATATATGTTCGCTGGAGAGTCAACATCTCAGGGTTAGGGGTTCTCACTTGAGAAGCATAGAGGATCATAGGAAGGAAGGAGGACGACTTCCAAACAACAACGACAACAATGACATCGATGGACAAGCAGAGACAGGACGGTCAGAACAGTCGAGACACCATCCATCCAACCATCCAACAACGACATCGAGACCAGCAACGAACGAACGAACCTGTTTCCCACAGCGGGATGATCATCGGCCCGGGTCACTGTGAAATATTTGGCCGAGGAGCAACGGGCTATGCCTTCAGTGCAGTTCCAGTTCCAGCTTTAGCTCGAGTTCGATCAAACGCAGCAGCATCCTCTCACATCTCTCTTCCTCACGGTCATCGAGACCGAGATCATTCATCGAAAGAGGGCGGGCGGGGTCCAAGCATATCACCGACCGAGAACGATGAAGGCGACCTCATCTGGACACTCACCTGCTGGTAAGGTAGTTACA
Source organism: Neurospora sp. FGSC 26637 (assembly GCA_009804845.1). Taxonomy (NCBI): domain Eukaryota; kingdom Fungi; phylum Ascomycota; class Sordariomycetes; order Sordariales; family Sordariaceae; genus Neurospora; species Neurospora sp. FGSC 26637. The sequence continues at coordinate 150,695 of RAOC01000013.1, read as the reverse complement.
TCCAAGTGATCCAACCCCAAGCACTGCTCAGCAGTCAACTCACCCAGCCCCTGTCGTTCCTGCCGTTCACAAGCAAGAGGTAAGCTCACCCACAGCAGGCCCCAAGCGCACCTGCCACACCAGATAAAAGACAGTAAAAAGGGTCTTCGACAACGGAGAATACGGCCAGAATATGAACACAACACGAACACGGCGATGTATTCCATAACGCGATACTCCTTCTCTAATCACAACCCCCCCCCCCCCGGCGTCCAACCCGTGTCCCATCGCAACCGACCACATGCTGCGGGGGTGGTGGTGCGCCTTGAGTGCCAGGGTGGTTCCTTGAGAAGGATGGAACCCCCACGTCGAATTTAACCCCTAATTGGCTGCCGCCCCGTCTCGCCCGTCTCGAAAGCGAAAGTGCAGGTGTCAAGGGCTCAAGACTTACGACCCTACCTCGCCCGCATTTTGTCTGTTTAAATGCCGCAGAACGAGAGCTTCTTTTCTGCGGAATCTACAGGAACGAAAAATGACAAGGCAGGCAAGCAGGCTGGGATTTCCAAAGTACAGGGGGAAGGACGAGGAGTTGGTTGAGGAGGTTGGGGGTTAACTGACTGAAGTGAGACCTGGGAACTGAGGACGTTGGTACTGAGGGCGTGGTGGTGGTGGTGTGTGGTGTGTGACAGTGGTGACAGTGGTGGGTGTCCGCGGTCACTGCCCGTTACAATGATGGGTTCGCTAGCGGCTCGGCTGGGCTGGGCTGAGGTGAAGCCTCCCCCCTCCACTCCAAGAGTCCATCTGGATATGACTTGCACAGCCGCGGTATAGTGGTGTATACTCCTTGGGAACTAACTATGTAAATCCTCAAAGATGAGAAGTGATGAAGCAACATGGTGGACGAACAGGTGGGATGATTACGACTTGTCTCTTCCAGTTCGCAACCCTTCAATTCCAACCACACTTGTTTCGGGATACACACCGCTTGCCAAACTGGTACTTGGCTACAGCACGTCAACCTGCCACCTCAGGCAGTCTCTCTCTCCTCACTCAAATCTCCGAAGCCGGAGTCGATAAGTTGGCTTGTCTTCCCACCCGTGCATGAGAGTTCGGGTTCACAAAGCTGGCAGATGGCATCACAGATGAGATCACATCATAGCCTCCCTTTCGGCAGAGATAAAGGGTGGACAGGTAAAAGCGCACCATAGCTGTACATCGGAAGCTTACCTAAACTGTCTTGGCGACCAGCGGGTGTTTTTATAGTGGTCAGTCCGAGATCGCTCAGACAGCTCCCGAAACTGATATCGCCAGCGTTGTAATTGGCTTTTTGGTAACGTCCGGGTTGGACGTCGAGGGGCAGCTTCCGTGTTATTCTCTTGTGGCAGGGCCGGTTGCGGCGGTTTCGACTTGTCTGTCCAACATCGAGTCTCGACCGAGAGAGCAACAATGTCGAGATGCATGAGGGCGTCAGCAAGATGGTTCGGATCCTCCTGTCAAATGCCCTTGAGCCGCATCGACGGCTTCCATCTCGCTCCTAATGTTTAGCGCAATGCAGCGCTGGTTGGTTTGGTTTTAGCGCTCCGACAGTAGCAGGGCATTAGTGGCTTTTTAGTGAATGCTACCTGTCTCTTTCCGCAGCTAGGTTGAAGGCAAGGGAGGGGATTCCGTAGAGGTAGAAATCCACAGCATCGGGAAATGAAGGAACGAGGCCGAGGCTAGTGAGCTGCCAGAGATCAGAGCTTTGATGGCATTCAGAGCAAGCTTTGGCCACTGGATGATCATGACTTGCATCTAATATTTGAAGGTCATCCGTTCCACAGCTTCGGGCCCTTTGATCTTGGCTTTCTATGACGTGTGTTGTTTATCAAGCTTCATCTTAGTGTACTGCCGCGTTGTCTCTGCTCTGCCGGTATTTGTTGATTCTGGTGGCGCTTGGCGGCCCAATGTCAGTAGGCATTGGCAACGGAGTCTTTTGGTCGGCAACGGTCCCGTAAGACCGTGAGAACATAACACTCCACGGACTTGTGGATAGCAACTGCGGCGATGTTTGATGTTTGTAAACAGCGAGCGTAAACACTCTCTCAGTAATCTTGATGGCATCGTAAGGGTCTGGTGGGTCTCTGCTGGCCTCTGTTTCGATTGTCCAATGGACGGGAATATTCGGCCATGTCGCTCCCAGCCAAGCCTTGGAATTACATATACTCGTACCGTAAGCAGTGAGGAGTTCTAGAATCGATCGTGCACCATGCACCGGCAAGCAACTCAATGGGGTGGAGACGAGAAGGTGCCATTGTGTCTGACGGAGAGGGACTCGCGCTGGAAGCCTGGAAGAGGCTCCATGCGGCGGCGTCAATCATTGTCGAGATTGAGAACGGTCAAGCCAAGAACGGAGAGTTCCATGAGCCAGGACAGAAGAGGACTGGGCTGTGTCGCGGTGCAAGTCAAAGTGGTGAAGTCTCGAGGAAGACAACGGCGCTGAAGAGGCATTCAGATGGATCTGGATGGGGTGAAGTTGCCCTCGACAGTGCTTGTGCCTGCAGCCTCTGAAAGTGGACGGCTTTGGCGCCTGCCAATTGGACTGCCCTGTCCAGTGCCTGTAAAGTGCGCGGCAGCGGCAGGGGAAAGGGATGGAGTCTCGGACGGTGGCGGTCGCCATGCAGCTCGATGCATGTGCTTTGCTGCCCTGGTCCGAAGTACCCGGTACTTCGACCTCCTTTGAGTTCGCATCCCTGTCAGACCAAACTCGGCCAGGGCATTCTTGCTGTCTTCACAACAAAACATTGCATAGTAATATGCTATGCTAGGTGAAGAGTGGCGCTTAAGGATGGGGATAGAAGATCACACGCGCTCGCTCACCTTTTCGATGAGTCCGGAGAGCATCTCTCGGAATCAAGTTGGCTGGGTGGGAAAAGCATGTGGTTGCCAAGTCCTGACGATGAGACATTGTGATGGTGGTTTTGGTGGTGTGTGAGAGGCGTGGGGTGGAGTGGTTTCAAACGGCCGCGTCCTCACAGGAACTCCCAGTTCGTTGTTTTGGCAAGATATTGGAGCGTTTATAGACAAAATGTCGTTGGAAAGTAGTATAGCCTCACTTGACGACACCGCAGTGGAAGCCGAGGTGTTCCGCTGAAATGGTTGGCCTTCAGTATCCAACTCATCAGCTATGAGATATGAGGAGGTAGAAGACGGAGGTATCGGTAGCCAACAAGGGAAAGCGCGCGGGATGCCCTTTACACTTTCTGTGTCGTATTGCAGTTCACCATGTCTAAATCTCCTGGCCAGTGACAGTCGACGCCTTCCTCACCACTAGGTACAACTTGAATATCGGACACTCAGGCTCTGTACCAGACCCGAGAGCTGTCAAATTGCCTTTTCGGATTCAATGTCTTATTCAGACTGACAGATCTGGATCATCCGGGCATTACCATCATGGCAACTTCTATTTGTGTGACAGCCAAGCGGTTCTGACCACTTCAGGGTCCTTCGCCATTCGTACCGAACACTGATCTACGGCGGACACGGATCTGGTACAATACCCGATCGGAAGCTCTGAACGTCGGATTCACTTGGCTGATGGTCATGTCGATCGAAGAACTCTTTTCTGATCTCTGTTTTCTTCAAGGTAGACACCTGATTTTGGTCCATCTCGGCCTTTGAAGCTCTAGAGGTAACCACCCGGGGCAAAATTTCGTCGGTGTAAACCCCGTCCGACATTCTCACCAACATCGAATCGGACTAAAGAGATTTACAAACCATCAAGTTCACCCACGCGCTCGACTTGTCCAAAGACGTGAGGTCGTTGGTTGCGGTCGCGCGGTTGTGCCGTTGCGTGGTGTTAGTGACAGGGCTGCAAGCATTGCTCGGTTGAGGGCCCCACTGGCCTCGTCAGCTCCCTTGTGAACACTAGTCCAAAAGTGGTCTGGTGGGTTCGAGTATCCTCGACTTTGCACCAGTCTCGTTTCACGGTCTCGCTTTCACGTTCACGAGCAGTTCATGATCCTTTTTGAACTCCATCTCATGGTCTCTCGTCGCCCAACACATTGACAAGGGCCTGCCTACAACTGCCTGTTTATGGCCTCTCGAGGCCCTCAAAGCTGCCTTTGATCGGTGAATCCGCCACATTTCGAACCTCTACTACCCAGAAAGAAAAAGGAGTGCAGCTTCAGACAGCTCCCACTCTCACCGACTCGCATGCACAGCTACAGAAAGGTGCTGCGTTGTTTCCGCGAGAATCCTGATGCTGCTGCACTTTTCGACTAGCGCCTCTTGGGTGCGCAGGGATCCAAACTTTGTACATATTCAGGGCCTCTTTGGCTCGTGGAAAACGCCCCGTCGAGCCGTAACAGGCAGCCTGAACCGGGGCAACCACCACGATGCTACCAGCAGGTAGGATTGCCAATGACGAGAATGGCTACACGGAACTCTACTCACTACTCTACAGGATCTAGAATTCAAGGATCTTTGCCACACAAAGCCGGTATGTACGAAGGGCCGAATCCTGTCGCGGTCTCGTAAGGACGGCGAGTTAGAGACGGGGTGGTGCTGATGAACCAAGACAGTGCGGCGGCCAGACGTTGTGAGAAGCCAAGAGGCCACGAACCACAAGTCTAACAACGGCCCTTTTGAACCCAGGAAAGAAGAGCCGAATGTCCTGGCCAAAACAAGGAGATGAAGCCATGCCATCAGGACAAACCCAATTCTTGGGCGGAAGCAACCTTTGGTCGACAAGTCCGCCGAAGGGCCGAAGCCTTTGTCTCCGGCGAGTCCATTTACCGCTAACAAAGACAAAGAGGGATCTCTGAATTCGTCCTGCCGATATCACAGCGAGTTCGGTCGACACTCTAGTTTAGCTCACTCTAGTTCCGTTGTTAGTTGTTTTGAGGAGATGTGGACAGAGCCGTAACAGGAATCAAGACCGTGATCGTCTCTTACAAAGGAAGGAAAAGCGAGCCATAACCCCACCAAATACTCGTACCAGCACCAACTCCCTGTTCACGCTGGAAGAACCCGAGGTCGCTACCGCGTGTGCAATCTCGTGGGACCTCCACTCTTTCTCACTCCGCTGACGGAGTTAAACCCAAGAGGGACTGGATATTCCGAACCAGTTTGTGGTTGTTGCTTCGGAGGCCAAGAGCCAAGCAGAGACAACCAAGAGTTGTCGAGACTCTTGAGACTCTTGAGATGATCACGTCAGGAGCGTTCAATACCACCTAGGAAGAAAGTCCAGCCTCCCGTATTGGCAGTATTGGATACATACCCTTCTTTGCCTGGCCGAATATCCATTTCTTCTTTCTGCAGTCTGGGCATTGAACGGCGAGGCATGGCATGGAACACACTAGGCAAATATTAGTTGCGATCTCACTTCCAAGTTCTGCCGTAGACGACGTTGACGGACATGGACTAGCCTGGGACAGCAATTCCCCGTCTCCGCCGTACCTGGAGCCGAAGGGGCCTAAGAGGCTTACGCTAGACTCTACACTATAGCAGAGACGGGAATTGAAACATAGGACGGACGACGGGATCACTCCACTTGTTAATTGCACGTCTCTTGAACAACGACATGCTCGGGTGCTGCTCCGGAAGAGTCCGGACAATTTAGTGACTAGCAACAAGGTATTGTCGTCACATTCGTCCTCATCCTCATCATTTTTCTCTTGTTGCTGTCGTCGCCGCTGCCTTGTTAGTGCAGCGCCCAAAGAGAATTCCATCTGTAACCCCCACACGAAGAACGGCATCCCGAAGCCGGCCCTGAACCTCTTCAACCAACATGCAGAGGTCAAGCCAAGCTCACCTTCGTTCGCTTCTCAGAGACATGTACGGGTATTGCCAAAAAGATGACTGAACTCGAGGGCGTGAACAATGGCGTTCCGCGTACTGTGTACATCCGGTCAAGTGGCTACGACAGGGGTCAGCAGGTACCGGGTACCATGGACTTCATCGACCTTTCAATCCCACTCTTTGCACATCCACTTGGACTCGAGTCGCTCGCTAGCGTCCCGGCGTGCCGCACTTTTTCGCCAGTGGGTATTCCATTGTGTGGAGTTCTCGCGGTGGGCAGCGCAGCTTCTGACTGGCCTGCTCCGAGTTCCATTGTCGAGTGGGTTTTTTCTTGGCCGGCGGGCGTGTGCAGGCGTGTGCGTCCCGAGCACGAGAAAAATGTGGGCAGTGGGCATTGTTCGAGGCACTCAACTCCTCACAGTCAATGAGAATGAAAGGCTGCCCGTGCGCTGAGCAGCAGTCACCCACCACCCGAACGTGGGGAAACTTTCCTTCCATTCCAATCCACTTTTGTGCTCTGCCCTGACTGGACCGCAGGAGTTCTTGCTGGTCTGCAGGTGGTTCGGCTGCTGCAACTGCTGCCGCTTGGCTACCAGGTATTCACACTGCTGAGTCGGTCCTGGCAACTAGGTAACTGTGCTGCTACACGCTACACACTAGTTCCAAAGCCCCTACGAGTGAAAGTCAATTTCACAGTCATCGATCGGCTGCCATCTACGTCGTCGTCCAAACTATAACAACTTCTTTCTGGTCGTCGTCGTCGCCGTCGCCGTCGCAGTTCGCAGTCGCATCCCACTTCCGCTGTTCGAGAGAGCGCAATGAGACTGACCGTCCGTGGCCTTCTTTGACCTACTTCGTTCTAGGTCTTTGGTAGTTCTTGCCCTACAACTATACGGGCCTACCACTACATAGCCGCTTGTCACCTGTCGGTCCTCCGGAATCCCTTCCCCTCCTCCTTCTCAGACTCTTTTCCTCAGACACGCAGAGTCCACGTCAACCGCAACAGTCTCGTCCTCCACCCCGGCAGGTCTCGCTCCTCCACCCTTCCTCTGTGCGACAATGGCGGCCAGCACCACAACCCCAACCGCCACGACAAGGCCGTTTTTCTCCATGAACCCGACGACAACAGAGCACGACTTTCGCTTCCCGCGCAGGCCTGGTGACTCCGTGGCCGGCACCGGACTTGGAGGCGCCGCCATGTCATCGTCGGCTGCCAACAACCAGCACCACCCCATGAGCGCATTCAACCACCACAATGCTGCCAATGCCCGTGGCCGTGATAGCTTCGGCCGCCCCAACAACAATATCAACGGCTTTCACCAGAGACAGAGCAGTAGTAACAACAGCATGAACTACAGCAGTAGAAACACCCATCCCACCAGTGACTACCACAGCCAGTCGGCGTCCAGCGGCGGCCCAGCCTATGATCTGCTCCGCTCATCCGCTTTCCCGCCTTTTCAGGACGGCCTGGCTGGCATGACCCAGAGCCCAGACGAGATGCAGAAACAGGACCCGCTGGCTACCCAGGTCTGGAAGTACTTTGCTAAGACCAAGCTGGCCCTGCCCAACCAGGAGCGCATGGAGAACTTGACTTGGCGAATGATGGCCAAGCCGCTGCAGGCCCATCGTAGGCTAATGGAGACAGACCGGTAAGTGAAAGAGAGACTCTTGAAGAAGACGTCGTGTGTTGTTCTCGAGCGCCTGGCCAGCAAGCTAATTATAATTGCATTTGTTGTAAAAAGGGCACACCGTTTTTCGGAAACAGCCCCTCAAAAGTCGACAAGCGGCATCGCGCACTTGCGCAAGTCCTCGGAGCAGACCCAATCCCAGGGGTCTGACCTCATGAACCTGGACGATTTCATCAACGGCGAAAACATGGGCACGCCAGCTGGCATGTCTATTGTGCCTTCTCCCGAAACATCCTCCAAAATGGCCGACGATAGAGCTGCTCACCACTCCTCAGCTATCCCTATCAAGGCTCGCAAAGAGCAGCAGCAACCTCAGCACATGATCCCTCAGTCCGTCCCCGCGGCCCTGCATCACCCAAGGATGCAGACCGAATTTGGCTATCTTCCTCGACACCTTCGCAAAACCAGCATCGACGAGACGAGCAAACGCGTGAGTAGCTTTCTTATCAGTTCCGCCTGCTGATCTGGTGTAATCTGGTCTGATACAATTATTCTTTGTCTAGAACCCGAACCGCAAGCGCCCTGCCGATTTCTCTCCTCACGTCTCCGCCGTGACTCCCAGCTACGCAACTCACGGCCTCGACGCCGATACTGATCTCCATGACTACTCGCTCGATCATACGAGCCATGGCGGCATGCGGCAGCAAACCGCCCATTCTTCGGTTCCCTACGCTCTCGATACCGCCAACCTCGATGCCGATACTTTCATCACCTCTGCCGGTCCCTTCCAGCAGAACTTCTCCTTCTCGCCGTCCACGTCACCCATGGTCAGCCACGATCCATTTACGGCCATGTTTGGCCCCAACAACTCTTCCATGCACACTGGCCCTATCAATGGCAACAACTTCTACTCGCCGCCAGCTTCCGCTTTCCAGTCGACTGCCTCTACGCCTCATCCCATGAACGAGGGTGGTGATAACTTCTACTTCGGTGTCGACATGCGCCAGGCTCGCCAGCAGCCTTACCGGGCTGGAAACCATGGCATGGGCAACACTATGGCCCACCAGTTTCCCTATGGCGGTAACGGAAACATGATGTTCCCGGCATCTTCGGCTGGCCCAGATCCAACACCCTCCTTTACAGCCCCGAACTCGTTTAGTGGTCACATCGACCCCACCCAAGTGTTCCATAATGAACAGCCGGTTCGATCACCAGGCATCAATCTTTTGCAGGACAGTCTGTTTACGTTTGGAGCGGAATCGGATGGAGACGAGGAGGATGGTGGCGCATTTGCCGATCGCAACCTATCGATTTCTCATGACTTTTCTTCCCAGAGCATGGAGGAACCGGCATTCGATTCGTCGTCTATGGGGTGGGACCCATCTCTACCTGGAAACTTCAGCACGCAGGCGGCGAGGTATCCTGGCGGCCCTCCGCGAAAACAGGTTACGATTGGCGCTACAACAACCGACTATGTTGATAACACTGGGGAATGGGATGGAAACGGTCTTCCCAGGTCTCAGTCGCAGTCATTCCGTCAGAACGACCCGCGCAAAGGGAAGATGACTAGGACGGCATCGACCCCGGGTCTTTTTGCCAAAAACAACCCCTTCGAGAGGCTTGCGCAGTCTACCTCCAACTCGCCCCCCGCCGATGCTGGTCGTTCGTCTGGTCTTTCCTCGGTACCGGCAAGCCGGCCTTCATCCCCTCCCGGAGCGAAACAGGGCTCGACAACGAACTTGCAGGGCGCAGCTGGAAATTCGGCAGACACCCCAACGACTTGCACCAACTGCTTTACCCAGACGACGCCATTGTGGCGCCGTAACCCGGATGGACAGCCCCTTTGCAATGCTTGTGGCTTGTTTTTGAAGCTCCATGGTGTCGTGAGACCACTCAGTTTGAAGACTGATGTCATCAAGAAGCGAAATCGCGGTTCGGGAGCGAGCTTGCCTGTGGGCGGTACAAGCACGCGGTCTAAGAAGAACGCAAGCATGAGTGCAGCGGCTCGGAAGAACTCGACTTTGTCCATTACCTCCAACGCCAACAACCAATCAGCCGCCCAGGTGGCGACGTCGCCGGCTCAGCAGCAGCAGAACCGTGCCAGCAGCGTCAACGAGAGCCCAAGCCCCGCGAGTGGCCCTGCTTCGGGTGGCAACACTGCGGGTAGTACCCCCTCGAGTTACCACGGGAGCGCGGGCTCTTCGAGTGGTGTAGTTAGTGGAAAGAACGTGATTCCCATCGCGTCTGCGCCGCCCAAGACTGTGCCGGGACCTGGGGCTGGTTCTACGTCTCGTCGCGATACCATTAGCTCGAAACGCCAGAGGCGTCATAGCAAGAGCGCCGGAAGCGATCAGCCTGTCAGTGCCGGAGCTGTTAGCAGCAGCAGCGGAATGGACGTCGATAGTCCCGCCAACTCGACGGCATCTAATGAAACAATGCCTACCTTCAACCCGGGGGGTGCCTTTTCTGGGCTTCCTCCGACGACTCAGAGCAGCCTCGGTTTCGGTAATGGATACATCAACACCCCTCGTCCTATGGTTGGATCTGGCGGTATGATGGGAATGCCGAATGGCCAGGCTGGTCAGATGATGGGTGCGAGCAGCAGCAGTGGGCCTGGAAGTGGCCCTTCTCGTACTGGAGCCGAGTGGGAATGGCTCACGATGAGTCTCTAATGTGGAGGCTACGATACAGCGACATTGTTTTATGGATTATTTTGATGACAAGTTTTCTCGCGATATATCTCGTTTTTGGATGGTTTTCTCTATTGGTTTATTTTGTTATGGATTTTCTCTTTGAATGCTGCAGAAATCGGTGGCTTTGGAATCACACAAGGCAATGGGGCATTAGGGTGTGGCAATGGCATAGACGGTCTTGATTTTTTGCTATTTACTCTGGCCGGAGGAAACGGTACGGTTGTTTGAGCTGTCGGTTTTCGAACGACAGCTTTCCCGAGCATTTTCTCCCACGCACATCTCATTTCATGGTACGCAAGGGTTGATAGAGGAAGGAGGCGGATTGACGGTGATGGAACGAGAGGGCCAGGAGGGACGGGGAAAGAAGGAGATGAGAAGTTCGAGACACACACCAGCATTCCCATCAGCTTGGTGACAGTGTCGAGGAGACTCGGAAAGCGAGAAGACAGCATTGCCAGCGATTGTCGGCCGGGAATTTCAACCTGCCAACTATAAAATGGGTAGGAGGACCCCGGCTATTCAGCGAAGAAGAGCGCGACCACAGCGGAAGATATAGGATAAACCAAGGCAACTTCGAGAGAACACATACATTTGCTTCGGGCGGTTGACAATGTCGACAGTCAGAGAGAAGAAGATGGAGGAGATGAGATGATGAGGACGGGACTTGACCGGACGAGCCTCGCTACTACCGGTCCACTGGCGATGTTTGCTTGATGCTCAATGACGTGGATGGCTGGGCCGAATTTTCAAGTCTCGCACGTTTATGCTTTTTGTCCATATACGAGAAAGATGATGATACCCACAATTCTTCTTCTTACACACACTTGCTCTTTTCTGGCTGGATTGTTGTTTACGATAGGTAGATACCATCAATGGAGGATATCATGCAAATCTGGCGTTGCTTCCGCGGTGACAACTATTTGAGTCTGGATTTAACCGAGTCACGAGGCTAGATGGTTACTGTATCTTGAAATTTCTCATGTCAAGAGTGCCTGCAACGACGAACTCTTGGTCACAAATCGACCTACGATGAGGGACAAGGCGTGTTAAGGTTTGTACGGAGAAAACTGGTAGTGGAAAGGCTATATGCTTCATCATGATAAATGCTTCATCACGATAAATCCTTCAGACCAGTCTATAAAATGCTGGCCGCCCTATCTTCCCCGTGATAAACCCGAAGCCATTCATACAAACCGTTTTGAAACCGCTACATCATGCACCGTACGTAACAAACGTAAAGCGTAAAAACAAACATGAACAAAGGAAAAAAATTCACCAAGGCGCGAATATCGAACGTACGTATTAAACTCTCTCCAAACCCCAACCCTCCCAAAAACTCCTCCCCACCCTTTCTGTCAACTCACTCCAAGTCTTCCTCTCCTTCCACAACGACAACATTTTCTTCCACTCGAACCCCCTTAGTCCGTCATCAATCCTTTCGCAGTCACCCCCAGCTACTACCGCCGCCGCCGCCGCCGCTGCTGTACTCTTCTTCCCCTTCTTCTTCTTCTTCTTATCCCCCCCTGTCTGGTTGACGAGAACACTTCGGTGGCGTACCACCAAAAGGCCTAACATGCCCACCCCAAACGAGACACCGACAAACACCACCAGTCCCCAGTACATGCCCCGGCAGGCGTTGATGAGGTGCGAGCCGATGGGGATGCCGGACATGGAGGCTAGGGAGATGAGGGTGTAGAGGGTGCCGAAGTATTGGCCGAAGTGGTGATTCCTGTTGTTGTTGTTGGTACCGCCGCAGACAAGGGAAACCAAAACGGGTTCCAGACCCAAAACAGCGCCGCTGGAGAGGCCAAAGAGGACGGCGAAAGCGGTGAAGCGACTGGGGGACATGCCTGTTCGTCCGGGGTGCAGGATTGGTGGTAGCAGGACAGCGAGGAGGGAGAGGGTGGCGAGGAGGGAGAACGAGATGGTGGTGTTGAATGCCCCCAAGCCTTTCAACAACATCCCGCGGGCCTTGGACCCGGGGGGCTTATTAGAGGCAGAAGAAGAAGACCAGAACAACGGCGAACCAGAAGCCAGCAGCCCAGCGAGTAACCGGCCGCCAATGGAGGAAATGTTTACTACGAGAGTGGTAGTCCGGAAGGTAAAGCTGTGCGAATAACCTTGGGAGAACAAAGAAGAGGCGGAGAGGTAGGTGGTTGTTGTGTAGATGGATAGGTGGATCAGCAGGAGAGAGAGGAAGAGAAGGGTGTAGGAGGAGGGGGAAGAGGAGAAGAAGAAGGGGGTGAGGGGGGAGGGGTGGGCAGAGGCCAGCTTTCCCAGGGCGGCTGGTCTTGCTGATGATGCTGAGGGGGCGATAGCCGACGAGGGCCCACCGACCACCATGGGGGTTGTAGAATTAGCAGAAGCCGAAGAAGAGGCCGAGGAGGCAGAAGAACTAGGTGGTTGTGAAGGAGTCCGCGACTTCTTCTTCTTCGGGGAAGTAGGGGACGTCGGCACCGAAGGAGGAGAGCGAATCAAGAAGTTGGCGATCACTGCCAGGAAGAAGCAGATCAGACCGAGGGTGCGGATGGTCCATGGCCAATTGACCTCATGGAAGAGGGTGCGAGTGGCATAGGGGAAGACGATGCCGGCGGTGGGACCGGCGGTGGTGGCGAGGCTGGTCGCGAAGGTGTAGTAGCGCGGAGAGCGGCTGAAGAATTGGTGGATGGTTACGAGAGAGGGGATGAAGAGGAAGGTGGAGGTTAGGCCGGAGAGGATGCCGAAGGCGAGGAGGATGGCCCATGTTTCTGATTTACCATTCATTGTTAGCACCATTCTGTCACACCCGTTCGTCTTTTCAACCCTCACGTCCCACCCACCACCTTGGCTTTCTCTTCCATAACTAAACTCCGCGACTCTCCCTCTGGTCGGGTCCTCTCGACCCTCTTTAAACACAGAGAAAAGAAAGAAAAGAAAACTCACCACTCCTACAAGCCAAAACCACCATGCCCACCCCCAAAAACGCCGTCCCAGACAAAACCATCCACCGCGCCCCAAACCGATCCGACAACGGGCCCACGTACATCCCCAACCCCAGACTGACCACAAAGTAAAAGGAGAAAACCCAAGCAAAGGTTCCCTCGCTGATGCTCGCCGCCACTTGCTGCTCGTTGTTGTCCCCATCAGACACGTAGTTCTGGCATATCGACAGCACCGTCAGGAGACCAAAGGAGGAGAAGATGGCCAGCCAGGCGCCGAGGACGGTGAGCCAAGATCTGAGGGCGTATTTGCCTGTGGTGAGATCGTCTTCCTCAACAAAGGAGGAGTTGTGGTGTTGGTTGGCGGGGGTCAGATCACCGGGGGTTAGAGGGGTGAGGGAGTCGATGCAGGTGGTGTGCTGCTGGTTTTCATCATCTGATGGTCGGCTGCTGCTGCTGGCTTCGGGTTCGTCGTGGCCTCCTAGGAGGGGAACGACTTGTGCTTTTCGTGTGGCGGCGGTTTCTGGCATTTTGAGCTTGGTATCTGGTGGGTTTGGGTTCGCGGTTGGTGGTGGTGGCTTTGTTATAGTTTGGTAGTCTGTTGTTGTTGTTGGTACTGCTGGGTTGAGGGCAGCGTCGTCGACGGATCGACCGGGACCGACCTCGTCCGCGCCTGGCGGGCGATGAGGGAAGGAACTACTACTACTCGTCATGATGTGGTGGTGAGTATGATGATTGGATAGTGCTGTTTCTCGACAAGACAGGAGGGAGAAGGAAAACGAAAGAGGTCTTGTAAGGGTGTCCCTATTTTCGAGTTCCTACACTGATGAAACACTTTTGACAGAAACGAAACGGGAAGGGTTGTTACCTGTCACAACACAACGGAACGAGATCAAACACGGCTTTTTGTTTGCTCCTCGGTAAAGGTAGCTTTGAAAAAAAAAGTCTCCACAGTATCGTCAGGGTGATCCGCAAAGAAAGGTAAAAAAAACAAAAAAAAAAGCCCAAAAGCTTGTATGCGCCCACTTCTGCTACTCCCGTCGGTTCGAAGATCGCGAACAATGAATGGCTGATGTAAGACCGTGTGCACATGTGGACTCAACCCGTTGTAAGTGGACAATGCCACCCATTGGACCCCCCTGTAAGTTGGTCCTTGGACTGTGAGCCTAAAGCTTATTTGGACAAAGTGAGACTGAGCTAAAGTCTAGGGGTGCAAATCACTGCTACGTATGAGCCACAATATCACCTCCTCTTGCACTTGCAGGCAGTTGGAACGATGGAACGATCCCTCAGCTCGAATCCTCATTGTTACTCCGGAATGCATCACCAAGTCACATCTGTGTCACCAACCGTCACTACTGTAATCGACATTACTCCCGTCCGCGGCCCAGGGGCGTTGACAGATGCCAACGGTCCCGTTCCCGTCATCCTGCGCCTGTTTGACAGATAGTGTATCGAACCCTTGCAGAACTCCACGCTCGCTTGCGGGTATAAAGGCTAAGAACCCCGCTGGGTAACTGAGGCTTTCGGTCAGGCTGTGTTCCTCATATACGATGTTGGACGGCCCTAAACCAGCGGTGGGGTATCGTAGAATACGAGATCACCTTTCCTGGCCCATGCCTCAACAACAACGAAGCTAGGGCTTGCCGACTAGCGGGTACCGTGCAGCAGGAACCATTACGATATTAATTCCAGGCACCGGTGGTGGCCCAAATTACCAATATCGTGGTCTTCTGTATGCGGCCTGTCGGTATGCCTAGGCTAGTGCCTCAAAGTGGTTCGTTCTCCACGGTAAGCCGTTTGCTGGGTTGTCAAAGGACTTGGCCCTATCCGTTCCCTCTTGGGCTTGAAATACCGACGGGCTATAATGCCAAGGCGGAGCTTATTCCATCAGGTTGGTTAGCCCCGAGTTTCTCGCCAAGGCCATCGCCAAGTTTAATCTGACAGCAGATGGACCAGGCTTACTCACAGAGTGGCTTGGGAAACACGTGCCGAAGCGCATGGTCTGATGTCGATTATGATGAACCATAAAATGCCAGACTCCTATTCGCCCTTTCCGAGGGCGCCATCTAGTCTTCTTCTTCTTCCGCCTCTTCCATGGTAACTCCACGTGGACCGGCGCTCTGCGAGGTCTTCAGGTAACCGGCCCTCTCGAGTTCGTCGGCTTCTTCTGGTTCCATAAGACCTCCCTTGCCCTTGCCCTTTTCCAGCTTCAGCAAGACATTTGTTGGTACGAATGCGCTCACGGCCTCCTTTTTAAGATCGCGGACCATTGGCTTGGCCTCGTAGACAGTCTTGACCTCAACCACCGGCGCCTTTGGCTTCTCGGTCTTCTGGTCTCCCTGTTGCTGCTGTTGATGTCCTCTGCCTTCGCCGACTGGCTCGTGGTTCGCGTTCGCAGTCCGCTTTGCCCTGCGCTTGGCATACCACTCGTCTAGAACGTCCTTGGGAATAGGCGGGGGAGTGTCGCGTGGCATCGGTATCCTCTTGACATCTTGGGGCACGTCGCTGTCGCTAGACTCTTCGTCCTCGCGTCGTCGCTTTCCGAGGGCTCCATCGCGTCGTGGTCCGTGGCCGAAGGTGGGCGCCTTGTCGCCTAGTGCCTCTCTAGCCTTCTTGACAGCCTTGAGATCCTTTTCGAGGGCCTCGAGGACCTGCTCTTCGTGGGAGGTGAGCTTGCCCTCCTTTTCCTTGGTCTTTTTTAGGTCGTCGATCTGCTGCTGGATTTTTTCGGGATTTCGTCTCGCGAGCTGTTCATTTCGCTTTGCCTGCTGCTGCGCCTTTCCTGTGCCATGTGGGTTGCTGTTAGTATCGCTTGCGCGTAGGATCCAAATGTCGCCTTTGTTGTCTTCCACTTACCCTTCTTGATTTCCTTGGCCTTGTCGGCTTTGCGCTGGGCTTGGACTGGGTTGTAGTTTTTCTCTTTGGGCATTGCGGCGGTACTATGTGTTGTTTATCTCGACTTGGTGATGGCGCAAAAAGATGGACAAGTGGAAGACGGAAGGGTGGCACCGCAATTTAACGGAAGGAGCTTTCTGGAGCGGAATGACGCGTTAGTGCACGGCTGCCAAGAACATTGCAGCGCGGTCCAAGGAGTCGCGGTCGAAAAGACCCCGCGATTTGGGGCCATTGGGGAGCCACTGGGGAGCCATTGGCACCCAAAGGGCCACTGTACCGCACCCACTGACACCCAATTCCCTGCGACTGCCATCCGCTTCCTTGGCCTTGTTGATAAGGTATTTGCCCCGCCTTTTTCCCTTCCAGGTTGGATCTCTCTCTCCATCCGCTCCTGCCCAATTGCCAGGGAGAACTTGTCTCAGCATTGCTGCACTTGCCCGTCGTTGTTGCTTGTTTTCCATGAAGGAATTGCATGATTTAATTTTCCATTGCCGCTGGCGACCAAAATCCGTTTCTGTCCTCTGACAACAACAAACTCTTTGCAAAAAAGGGACAACACCACCTCCACGGACACGGCATCGCGACAAGCTTACTACCCCAAGTCAACTTTCTAGAATACAACATACCAAGACCAGCAACCAGCAACCCCCCCGCGCCATTCCAATATCGCGACCCCATCCGTCTCAGCTTGTTTTCAGCTGCCTCTTGCAGTCCCAATACCCACCTCGGATCAGACATCAGACTGCCTTATTGTCACTCTAATCATCCATTTGTCCTCCTGCTTCATTCGTCCAAGCTTCCCACCGCGGCCCTGCTTCGCTTGTCTTGCCTTGCGGCTCGGACAGTACAGATACACGAGACGGGACGACTCCAGCACACCGACTGACTCCGACTCGCTATCCATCCTCACGGTGTTCCCCTGTACCGCTGCCTGTCCGCTACTGCAGGTGGAGGCTGAGATCGCCCAAGCAAGTCAGCCCTACCTTGCTCCGTTTCTGGACTTGGGATCCGTGCCCGTGCCCGCGAGGACAGCGCATTTAAAGGAGTACTTTCCCCCTATCCTTGCGACCTTGACTCTGGTGCTATCTGGCATCACTTTCAGTCATGTCGAGCTACATAACAAACTTCTTTCCCAGCGGCGGGAAGCAGGATGCTACCAGGCCGCAGACCCCCATGAAGGCGGGCACCTCGAGCTTCGTCAACCCCGTCAGCACACCCCAGGGGAGTCCCAGCAAGAGGACCCTCCCGCCTGGCGCCAATGAGCTGCCTGCGGCGTTTGAGTCTATGAAGCTCTCAACGCCCACCAAGCTCGCGACGTCATCCAAGCTCGGCACACCAAGTGCCCTCGACAGTCCCATTAAGCTCGGTCGTCCCCAGAGTGTGGCCACACCCCTCTCGCCTGGAAAGAGCAACCTCAAAGACGTGGACGATGATACCTTTGAAGACCTCACGGGCAATGGCAGTGTTGTTAGTGTCATCCACAAGCAGGTGGACAAGAACTTGCCGAAACCATACCCTGTGCCCACTCCCAGGAGAAAGGAAAGGGAACAGAACCAGGAGAACACACCACCAGTCGTGACCCGCGACCCCCGCGACCCCCGCGACCCTGCCAGTGAGCCAACATATCAGCGCAGCCATGCTGCCCTCTCCCGACAGGAACTTTACCAGACGAGGGAGCGCGCCTCACCCACAGTCAAGAGATTTAACACGTCGAGGGGACTCACTCCCGAGGAGCGCGAGCTACTAAACAAGCCCAATGTCAAGCGACTGGTCAATGTGACCCAGCTGTGTAAGGACCTTCTCTTAAAATTGCTCTCGCTGTTGCTAATTGTTGATAGACTTCCTCGACTACTACTTTGACTTGCTCACCTATGTCGGACAACGACAAAACCGTCTGAATGCCTTCAAGGCCGAATTCCCTCCACCACCCGAGACCGACGAGGAGACGTACAAGCAGATGTGGCACAAGTACGCTGGTCGGGAACGTGCTAATCTCCGCAAGCGACGAGTGAGACTGCGCCAGGGCGACTTCCAAATCCTTACCCAGGTCGGTCAAGGTGGATACGGACAGGTCTTTTTGGCCCAGAAGAAGGACACCAAGGAGGTTTGCGCGCTCAAGGTGATGAGCAAGAAGTTGCTGTTCAAGCTGGACGAGGTGCGACATGTGCTGACGGAGCGAGACATCTTGACAACCGCCAAGAGCGATTGGCTGGTACGCTTGCTGTACTCCTTCCAAGATGACAGGAACATTTATCTTGCCATGGAGTACGTCCCGGGAGGCGATTTCCGCACCTTGTTGAACAATACTGGCGTTCTCTCGAACCGGCACGCTCGCTTCTACATCGCCGAGATGTTTTGCGCGGTCGATGCCCTTCATCAGCTGGGTTACATTCATCGCGATCTCAAGCCGGAGAACTTCTTGGTTGACTCGACTGGCCACGTCAAGCTCACCGACTTTGGTCTGGCTGCTGGTTTCCTTGCCCCTGCCAAGATCGAGTCGATGAGGATTCGCTTGGAGAAGGCATCTGAAACCTCGGTGCCGTTTGGCAAGCCGATGGACCAGCGAACCGTTGCCGAGAGAAGAGAGGGCTACCGGACAATGCGTGATCGGGATACCAACTACGCCAAGTCGATTGTTGGATCACCAGACTACATGGCCCCTGAGGTGCTGAGGGGCGAGGAGTACGACTATACCGTCGATTACTGGAGTCTGGGTTGCATGCTGTTTGAGGCTCTGACAGGCTTCCCGCCTTTTGCTGGATCTACCGCAGACGAGACTTGGCGCAATCTCAAGCACTGGAAGGAGGTTCTTAAGCGTCCGGTCTGGGAAGATCCCAACTACTTCCTCAGCAACCGGACATGGGGCTTCATCACGACGTAAGTACATTGTGACAAAAACATATGGAATGTAGATGCTAACCAGGTTATAGTTGCATCAACTCCCGATCGCGACGTTTCAACGTTATTAAGGATATTTATGCCCACCATTACTTTGCCGAGGTCGACTGGGCCATTCTGCGCGAGACTAAGGCTCCGTTCGTGCCCGAGCTGGACTCGGAAACTGATGCCGGCTACTTTGACGACTTCAGCAACGAGGCTGACATGGCCAAATACAAGGAGGTGCATGAGAAGCAGCAAGCCCTCGAGGGTTTGGCTGAGCGTGGCGAGGAGATGAACAAGAGCTTGTTCGTCGGGTTCACGTTCCGTCATCGCAAGCCGGCCACGGATGATGGCGCGAGTCCGAGGAAGCCAATTCCATTTGAGGACAGCAACAGTTTTGGTACGATGCTGTAGAGCCAGCACCGGCAACAGCAGGATGAGGACGAGTGGCAGGAGCCATCATCGCAAATTTTGTTCCAGCATGACGAGGGCGAGAGTGTTTTGATTTGTGGAAATTGCGGTACGGATACATGGGATGGTCGATACCCGTTGACGAGTGATATGGAAAGCCCTTCGCGCCGGTCCCGGTGGACCAAGACAGATCGTCAACAGATGTATGCAGGGAGAGAATATGACTTGCTGTAATGGCATGGCAGAGAGGGATGGATTTTGTCAGAGTATCAAGGGAGGCCGACTAGGAAGGAGAGATGTCCCAGGTCCTTAGTTTTGCTGGGACGTGTATGGGGAGTTATTGCCGTTATCTGGCTTACAAGAGCATAGCAAGCAAGCAAATGATAGGTAGTAGAGTAGGGAGTATTGTAAGCAATGAAGAGGCTCCAGTTATAAGGCTGAGTGAAGTGGTGCTCGAGAGCCGAGAGTTGGTAGGACAGTAAAGGACCGCGTCACCAGACGTCTGTCAGGGTACAGCTGAAACAATAATTCGGAGGCATGGGATGCTGCAAGTAAGCCTTCAGCATATCCCAGAATGGCATTGGTGCCACGAGGGCGGCGAGGTTGGAGGAGGATGGATTCTCGGGACCGGGCCGTTGGGGTCGTCGTCAGCGTTCTCGGTGTAGCTGCGGTATTCCAGCCGGTAGAGAGGAAGGGGGCCGGGAGTTGAAATCGATATCGGGATTTGATAAGACGGAACCCTGCGAAGATCCAGGGGTGTTCAGGCGCTAACACTCTCCTCCTTTAGGGGGCTTTCAGCCCTATTACGTGATGACTGTGGACTCTACTCCGGAAAACCTTCCTCCACTATCAACCGCATATGCATCAACCAAAACGAGACCGAGATCGAAGACGACAGCCTTCGGCGGATTCAAGCAGGACATGACCAGCCGCTGCCACCTGATTATTCTGCGCTGTGTCGATCCCGAACGTTCAACTCGCCGTTACGGACATTCCCCAACTTATCAAACGCCACTCAGCGGAGGTTGGGCTCCTCACCACCTCTTTCCCCTTGCCCCCCTGTTACCCTCCCGTTCCGTCCCTTCGGTCCCGAGCTTACGGGAAGGGAAAGGGAAGTGTGAAGAGCTGAGCCATACAACCTCGTCCTTCAAAGATGGGAAAGTTGCTGATCCCTTGTTGAAGTGTCTGTTTCGGGTAGAGGGGTTACGCGTCTCTTGATAGCAGCACTGGATCTCCAACGACAACTTCAACCTGCGAGACAGAGACTGGACGCTTTCATCGCTTGATGCTTTCGTCTGATGCAGCAAGCACTTTTGACAACTGACAACTGACAACCAACATCTCCAGCATCTCCGACGGCATCTTGCGTTTCGTTTTTCCTCTCGGCGCCGAACCTCAAACACACATACCTACACTAGCTCTTGGACTCCGATGTTATCCAAAACGGGAAGCAAGATCTACTCGTAAGGAGGGCGTGTCGTTGGCCGATGAAGTCTCCCTCGGAAATATTACCCGCCTTCTTTTTGCGGTTGTACAAGATGGAAACCCGAGAAGGGAGACGCGCAAGCACACATTCCTAGCCCCCCTTGCCGTTTTCGTCCTTCCCTTCTTCTTCTTCAAGTCTCTTCAAGTGAGAGCAGACACGAAGAAGACAAGACATGCCCGTGATTGAAAGGATGATCTGATGTCAGTTCTTTTCTAAGCCTCAATCCCGACTCCGAGAAGGCAGGCTTGTAGGCAGGAAGGATGCCGCGCGTCTGATATCACCTCATTATACCCGTTTCACCGACATCTACAACGTGATGGGAGTGGCTAAGGTAGGTACCCCGTGCCCTACGTACAGCTGTCCATGCACAGTTGACTCTGAAAATGGAAATCAGATGGATGTACGCGCAAGTGTATGCCTACTGCCTATGTTGTGTTAGCTGATCTCACCAGCCCCATTCTATACAGCCGACGAGCCTTCCATTTGGTGTTTCGCCGTTTTCTACTTGGTTGTTCAGTATCTATGTACGGTTAGCTCCAATCAAGCAAGTTCTATTCCAGAAACGGCTAACTAGTACTGATGGTATTATGTGCTTGTCTGTCGGGCTGCCAGGTACCTAGCTACCCCCTACCTCGCAGAGTTCCTCGCTCTCTTGGGCGCAGTCCATGGCAAACTGCAGGCAGGGAGGGTCCCGAGACATGTTGGTCCGATGTTCAGAGCGGCTCGGCTGTGCTACTTTCTATGATTCCGTAACATATATATGTACGTTTGCTCACTTTCGGTTTTTGGGTTTGAGACCAGACAGGCCTTCTTATCATTCATCTTTACCCCTTCTACCATCAACACTGTTCACATTTGTCCTTCTACCCTCACATAACACACACACAACCGTCAGTCAACCACTCAGCAAAGACCAAAATGGAGCGTGGTCAAACCCGCCCTCAAATCCTCGGCCTCTATGTAGCCCTCTTGGGCATGCTCGGCCGTGCTGACGCCTGGTGGGGTGTCGGAGCCCCCGAGTGCGCAGTAAGTTTCCCCCCTAATTCCCCTCCCCTTTCCCACCTCCCATCCTCTTCCCCATAAACTAACAACCACCTTCTTTCCTCCCTGAACAGCAACCCTGCCTCTCCTCAGCTTGGTCCGCCGCCAGCACCTCGTCCTGGCCCGCCCCAACAGATTGGTGCGCCGACGACTCCAAGCACTCTGACATAAAATCCCGAATCGACGCCGCCGATGCCTGTCTCGTCAGCGCCTGCTCCGCCACACCCACCGCTCACTCCTCTTACTCTTCCCTCTCTTCTTCTCTCTGCGCCCAATATTCTTCTTGTTCCGCCGCCGGTTCTACCGGCGTATTTACCGTCTCCCTGCCCGCCTTTACGGGAGCCTGGGACGGCGGCCACGGCGGTAACGGAGGAGGAGGCCCGAACGGACAAACCGGAAACTGGGGTCCCCACCACGGCTGGGCCGGCACGGCCACCTGGACCGGCGGCGTGTATACCGTCACGGGATGCGAATGGGACGGGTCACCGTGGGCTGGCGGGCCCTGGGGTTGGGGTCACGGCCACGGTGGCCCCAATGGTGGTGACTACGGCAACGGCCATCCCAACGGACCATGGGGCGTGTGGGGAGCAGGCTGGACTATGACGAGCACGGGGACAAAGACCGTCACGGCTGTGCAGACGATCAGCAAGGATGCGACGGGTGGTGCGGGGAGTTTGACGACGGTGGTGGAGCTGGCGACGGTGGGGTATGCGGTTAATGAGGAGAGTAAGGCGGAGGCGACGACGGTGTTGGGGGTTGTGGAGGCTGCTGCTGGTACAACTGGTAGTAGCAATGGTGCGGCGAGTGTTGGTGCGGGTGTGGGAGTGAAGGTTGTGGGGGCTGTGTTGGGGGGTGTTGTGGTGGTTGTTGGGTTGCTTTGATTTGAGTGATGAAATTGAGGTTTGGGGTTCGAGATTTGGGGTTTTGGGTTGAGGTTCGCGGTTGAGATTTGAGGTTGAGATTTGAGGCTTGGATCTGAGGATGGATGGGTTAAAGTAGAGGACAAGGTTGTTTGGTTCTGGAAAACATGATGGGCTCTGAGTATGATTGATGTCTTATTGTCGCTCTCTTGTTCTGGGTTTCTGGGGCTTTCACGAAGGATTTCTTGGTTGAAGCAGTTTATTAGAGTTGAATAATGGATGAGTTGGAACGTTGATCTGATATGGATGGACTGAGAAGCAGGTGTTAGTTTTGGAACGCATCTGGGCATTGGCAATGTCTGGTTATCGTCGGGTTAGTCTCTTTAACTCTTTTCTTTCTGGAAAGACTTCTAGCCAAAATGCCCCTTCCCAAAGTACCCGGCTCGTGCGCCTCGGTTTGAGTGTCATGAAGTCGTCGCCCACCGCCTTATAGGCTCCTGTACCGTTTGGAAGGTGCACTTCGCCTGGAAATTCTACTCTTAGGGTATTCAAGGTGGTCTGGCAAACCATCTCCTCTTCAACCAAGCAAACCACCAATCAATCATTTTCCCAATCACTTCTCCCCAGCGTCTCACTCCTCTCCAAAGCGCCGAGGCATACCAAAGCCACAGACTGCCGGTCCTCTTCCACTTTCCATCGTCCTACAACATGCTGCACATCTGTGGTTTCAGCCCAACTGGCCTTACTTCTCTCAGAGGCAACCCATGTCATTCGGCTGACAATTTCACCCGCCGTGATCCGACTAGCGAGCAATGGCTAATGGAGCGTCTACAGGACGCCACTTGTGCTACATTGGGCAGACGAACAGGCTTACCAGCCGTGGCTCTCATATATATCAAGTATGGAGCCTTGCTGACTTTCGTCACCCAGCACTCGTGTCTCTCCAATTCAACCTCCTCGGCAGTTCGTCAAAAGATCGGAACACATCGGCATGATAGTCCATACTTAAGGCCCAAAATGGAACCAGGAGTCTGTAATGTCTGCAGGGACATTCCAGCATCATTCTGGCTTAAACCCGAGCGAGAGCGCCGCATCCAGTTACCCAATATCGAAGATGTGGAAGCAGAAGCCGAGAAAGGATGCTCCTTTTGCAAAATCTTAGTGTCGGTCAAGAAAGCATGTACATCCAAGTGTGAACAGATGCTAAGATTGCCGCCTCAAATGTACGTTGGGATCACCGCACCTGAGCACATTCCCATGAACCGCGTCAAATTATACGTCAGGTTTTCGGAGTCTCAGTCCCGTCCTTGTATGTATGCGTCATCTTGGTCTTCATCTATTTACTCGTGAGAATGGACTTTTAAGCTAACGGACAAGCTATAGCTTATTGTCACGCATTCCTCTATTCATGTCAGAAGCTATTACAAGATGGCAGATCTTCGCCAGACTCAGGATACTCGTTCAAAGAGGTTGGAAGAACAGATATAGGGTAGATTACCCCTACTGACACTTCCTTAACGATATTGAATTCCCTAACTTACCCTTCGTTTGCAGATCGGGTGATCTTGCAGATGACCTCGCGAAGCCAATTGAGCAGCTTCAAAGCACAGAAACTCTTGAACGTATTGAAAGGGCTACTCATTCAAGCGACGCAATGGAGTATAATCTGGAGCGTATGAGGATGTGGATTGAAAACTGTGAAAGGAACCATAACGAACTTTGCGGTGTCGCTTTAGTCGCCCAAGACTTCCTGCCTACAAGGCTGCTCGATCTCAAAGCATTCAGAGACGATATCAAACTGGTCGATATGCGACTCAACGAATTTGATGGCGAGGACCAACTACCATCGTATTTGGCCCTGAGTCATTGTTGGGGACCACCTGAAAAGCACCCCAAAATGACAACGCGGGCAAACCTGGCGGATCATATGGGTCGGATCCAATTCTTGAACCTCCCAAAGACTTTCCAGGACGCAATCGAGATTACTCGCAGGTTAGGACACCGATATCTTTGGATCGATTCCCTTTGCATCATCCAGGATAACGAGGAGGACTGGGCGCGAGAGGCATCGTTAATGGCCAAAGTGTATTCCAAAGCATACTGTACTCTTGCAGCTCTTAGCTCAAGGGATAGTAGCCAGGGGCTCAATCTCGTACGGCCAAAGCTTCTGGTTGATATGGTCATTTATGACAACGAAACCAAGAAATACCGGCTCCAAATTGAGGATAAAACGAAGCCGGCGTGGGACTCAGAATACAACGGCTCGTTTGATGACAGCCCTCTCCGGTATCGCGCTTGGGCGTTCCAGGAAAAGGAGTTATCAACCAGAATCATATATTTCGGAAAGCAACAATTGCTATGGGAGTGTTTAGCTGGAAAAGTCGATGTCGAACACCGTTTGACATTGCAGGTTCCAAAATGGACAACGCAATGCCCTCGACAGTTGACATCCATACATGCGCTGTGGATACCCCTCGTCCTGGATTATGCACAGCGGAACATGACCAAAGACACTGACAAATTACCTGCGTTCTCCAGTATTGCACAAACATACCAGCGCTTAGTTCCTAACGCAAAGTACGTTGCTGGGATATGGAGCATACATTTACCAGAAGCTCTGCTCTGGGGTACTGAGGTAGCAGACTCTAGGCGAGCATCAGAATACATTGCGCCGAGTTGGTCTTGGGCATCCGTCATACCACCGATCTGGTATGATTCGTGCTATATCAACAAAAATCTTAGAGTGCAGGTTATGTGGGGATTACCCAAGCATGATGATGCCTACGGAGCTATTATCGACGCTTCACTTATACTGAGTGATGCTGAGCTTGTGGAACTTGATTCAGAAATCAAGCTTCCAGGGGAACTTCCGAATGAGGTTGATTTCAGGCTTACAATAGAGAGAGAGAAGAACATAGGCATCCTCACCAAAAATGATGTCGTTGCTGGGCTAGTATATGTCGATGTCATGGATGAGTTGCTACCAATTGCAGGAGACTTGATGTTTCTGGTGGTTGGCTCGAGGGAAGAAATCGTACCTGGGGTGGTGGAAGGGAAATCACTTCGCATCCAGGAGTGGTACTTCGTCGGGCTTGTGCTTAGGAAGGTACATCAAGATGATATACCCACCTATCGGCGGATTGGACTTGGTCGGTATGTCTCTACATCCTTGATTAAGGGCGTGGAACCGGGTAGGATAAGACTCATATGATGGGTCTATCTGGGTTGAGGAAAGGGGTACAAAGGATTTTCAGGTGTTGCTTAAACCTCGCATTGAGTTGGTAATCACCAAGGAACACCGACTGGTGTATAATGTTTCCTTCTTATGGCTTTCATTCTCCTGTTTCTAGGTAGCTTTGAACCTCTTTCATCCTCGACTTCACCCATCCTTAGCGTCGTATCCAGTACCCGTAGTCAACATGAGGCCTGCGCTATCCAAGTGCACGGGCCTACGTCCCATCCTTACAGAAGAGTAAGTTGAGAGAAAACTTCGTGAGCATACCGATTGAGAAACCGTGGGTGAAAGGAATCATGTGACGATAGACTGGGTCTGTGGGTGCTCAAAGCGGAAGTTCGTTTTCCTCTTCGTCTACTTATCCGAAAATCCCGTTCAAAACGAAAAGACTCTTGACAAGTCCTGAGCCCTACCCATTCCACACCTATCCATATTCTCAACTACCGCTTTCAACCTCCCGGTTAGACCAGACTCGTGCTTCCTACGGACCCATTGCACCATCTCGTGTCGGCCGATTCCGGTCTCAAAGAACAACTTAAAGAGCAAATCGCCCCATGCCTCCCTAACAGCGTGCTCTCTAAGGCGAACCAAAATTGCTTGATCGTTCCAGTTCACATCCGGGTTCCTTTGGATATGGGTTGCAAGATCAAAATAGACAAGCTCAAACACGCTAATCACACCCTCGACCGCTGCCTGTACCACCCACCAGTCGACCTCTCCGCTTCCCGACTCAACATGCGCCTTTAGACGTCGAGCGAAGAGACGGATAAACCGGCCAATTTTACGGCCGAGTGCCTCGCATTCGTCCCGCATGACCATTTCGTCCATCTGCGTGAATCTGGCAATGGTTTCCCTCAAGGCTACGGCCCCGTTCTTCAAGTCATCGGCTAGCTCCTGGCGAGCTCTCACTGCCACGACCTCAAGCTCTCTCCGTCTTTCCTCCTCCTCCTCCTCCCGTCGCAGCTTCCGTTGCTCCTCGGCCTCCCTCCGCCGCCTTTCCAATTCCTTCTGCCTAATTAACTCCCTCCTCCTCTCCCTAAACCTCCTCTCGTCTTCCTCCCTCGCCTCCTCCTTCTCCCTCTCAATCGCCTCCCTAATCCTCTCCACCTCCTCCTCCCCCAACTGCATCTCAATCTCATCCCTCTTCGCCTCTATGCAATCATTGAACCGCTTCGCCACCCGCCACGACTCCGCCCAGTTATCCGAACACCAATCGACGTAATGCCGACCGTGGACGCCCTGCTCGCCGCCGATATAGAGCAGCATCTTGTACACGGCCATGTAGCCGAGGGAGTTGTCTTCGTTGCATACGATGCATTTGGGCAGATGACGGAATTGCTCCTCGAGCGGCAGGGCCTGGAATTCGAGGTCGGCGGAGGAGGCGAAGTGCGGGTCGAATCGGTCCCAGTCGTATTCTTCGACGTAGTCGGGCGAGGAGAATTGGTACGAGAGCTCCGCACCGGAGTATTGCCATTGGTGCCGGGGCATACTTATGGAAATGAACCAAGGCGCTGTCTGCGCGCGAAGGAGGGTGCTTGTTTCCTTTTTGTTTTTTTTTCTCTTGGGAAGGGAGGAAGGAGGTTGGTCTGTATTTGTAGGTAGGTGTTTTTGGGTTCCGGACGCCGGGTTTTCCCGTCGCGCATGGACTGGACTGGATTGGACGGCGAGGGGAAAGTTGTTGTTGTTAGAAGAAAGACCGAGGTTTGTCGTCACTAGCATGCCAAGAGCGCCCTTAGCTACTGTTTGGATAGTATTTTGACCGGATCATAGTGTAGAAAAACACAGCATCCTGCTTTTTGGCACCCAGCACACCATCACGAAAAATATAATTAAACAACGACACTCACGGAGGACAATCCGAAGCCCAAAATAATGTTGGCTTTTAAAGAGTCGCAAAATGACCTCGAATGGTTCGGAACCAAAGTAACCAGCTTCAACGTCTCAACTTCGGAGCCTCATGCAATCACAATGCCCGCTACTTCGTCCCTCCCTTCCCTCGATCTGCCCTGGCGCTACGAGTAGGTGATAGAAGCGGCTCGCCGGCCTCAACAGAACACCAAACTGGGGTACATTGAAGCCGAGGGAGTCAGGAATGGAGATGCTATCAACAGACATCTTGCGGCTTGCTGTCGTTGAAGCACACGGAGGCTCCTCGCGGTTTCACACAAACCGACGTCAAGGAGGCAAGCAGTGGATATAGAGATTGAAGCTTGAAACTACAGTTTACGACTCCAATGGACACTGGCTACAAGCTCCGATGGAACGGGTCTTCGGAAGTAGGAAGGGAGCTGAACACAATGGGCACGAAAAGGGAAACCCGAAGCCGGGTTGATGTTCAAGTGCAAACAGAAGTCTTGTTCTGTTCTTACACCGAAAATGTGTATACTGTTTCCAGGTCCTGAGAGCCTGTCTCCGGCAACACATGTGTACCATTCAGGCCATCAACCATTCCATAACAAACTTCCATGTCTCGAGAGCTGCCTCCTTGCTTTCACGTAGCAAGCTCTCCCATCTTTCAGCCTTTGCTTCCTTTCCACGAGGTAGTTTACTCGCGGTTACTTTGACAAACTCCTAGCGGCAACACGTACTTGTTGATCCAGTCCATCTCTTCATCGCTAAACTCGCGGGTCGAATCGTTTCCGTTCCAGGTGGGTGAATTCAGACGGTCAACGACATCCTGGACGTCGATGATGTAAAGGTCTTTACCTCTGTAAATGCTCACAGTCTTCCTGGCCTGAGCCTCGGGCATGCCGCGGGTCGCATTATCCTCAACCTGCTTCGCGAGCTCCCACTTGCGCCTGATAATATGATTGTTGAACCGCCTAGCAATCGTCCAAGCCAGACTTTGATCGGAGGGAACGAGAGAGGCAAACATATCAATGACCGCGAAGGATGGTAAATGAGAGAGCATTGAGGACACGGTGGCCGTGGACAGATGTCTAAGTGAAGCAGATCTGACGAATGGGCCCGGGAGTGAGTTGAGACCCTCGATGTCGCCGTTTCTCGCACACTCGATCTTCCGTGGGATGATGAACTCGTTGAAACGCTCGGCGATCTTCCAAGCTTGAGATTGATCATCGGAGACTGCAGATGTGAACATGTCGATGACGACGGAGAGGGGTAGATAGGAGAGTATGAATCTGATGTCTTCGGTCGCAAGGTGGCTGTCTGGGCTCATTTTGATGGGGTTTGGGAGGGCCGCGAGTTGTTCGGACGCGAACTGGTTGGCGCCAGAATCTGCAGAGGAGGCTCGACGCCGCTTGCGAGGGATCACGGGCGAAGCCATGTTGAGGGTCAAAGGCCCGGCAAAAAAGACGGATATTTGGTGATGTACTGACAGGAAGGTGATGATACTGTGGGATGTGGGCAGCACGATGCTCTCGTCGGCGGGGAGAACTGTGCACGCGGGGAGATGACAGATAAGTTCTTGTTCTAGCGGCAGCGACGACTCAAAACAAAGAGGGTTTGAAAACGACTTGAGTCGCGAATCTCAGCTGTAAGTGATGGGTGAAAGGAAGTTCACTTCATGGATCGCTGCGGAGGGATACAGGTTGATGGAAGGAGGGAGAATCAGGCTTCCGCCCAAACGAGTCCTGTCAACAAACGGCCCTTTCATCTGAACCTTGCTTGTTGGATCCAAAATCCAGCACAGTTCTGGAATTTGGAGTTTGCATCCACAGGGCAGAGTGCTGTCCGAAGGGTGAACTTTCGGGACCGACTGCTGCAGACCTGCCTCGTGCCTGCCAGCCCTGACTTCCACTTGTGCCTACAGTACCTGTACTACCAACTCCTCACCCCATTTTGAATGAAGGCAACAGCAGAAGGCACATCATGTACAGATACAAGTAGAAGGAAGCCACGACGATGCTTGGCACAGAAGGAGCTCAGGACTATTGCGGAAGCTACTCCCAAGCCGACTGGCTGATTAGAAGCCTGGTTGGTGACGAAGAGGTGCATGCAAAAGCTTCTTAGACAGTCTCTTCTTCTGCAGAATCAAGAACTTTCCCATATCTTTGGGTCCCAGAGATCTTTCATCCGGCTCGTCGGTGCTCGACCAGAAGTGCCTCCCAAGATGAAGCAAATCAATGTGGTTGTATGGGGAAAGGAAGAAGTGGACTGCCAAATCCATCTCAAACATCTTCCCAGGAATAAAACTTAGGCGAGTAACGACATTCCATTGCTCTCTCAGCTCCCCTCCTCAATGAGAAACCCTACAACTTAATCCCAAAAGGCCTAGCAACCTTCTGCATCCTGGTCCTATCCATCCCAGCCTGAGTCATCTTCTCGAGCAGCATGCCCAACTTGCGATGTAGGTCCTTCTCCGACTTCACCCATCGAACCAGCTCCGCTTTATCAATCCCCGTCTCAAACAAAAACCTGAACAGCAAGTCCCCCAGCTTCTTTTTGGCGCCATACGCCCTCACCTCGTCCGGTGCTTCAATAACCCTCAACTGCTCCTCCCCCGACTCTGTAGCAACCTTGAGCTCCACGGGCAAATAGACATACTCGAGCATGCCAATGACTCCCCTGACCGCCGCCTCCTCTACCGTCCAATCAGCCACCCTAGGGAACGTGAAGTGTGCCTTCAGTCGTCCCGTGGCCTTATGGATGGACCCTTCAACTCGCTCCCCAATATCCCTCATGAAATCGCTCAAGTAGGCCTTTTTATGGTTCCCCCTTCCACGAATCGAATCAAACTCCACGATACGCGCCTTGACGACCTCGAAACCTTCACTCGTCAGCAGTTCACTAAACTTCCGTTGTCTCTCCTTCAACTCCCGTTCTCTCTCCTTCCTGATTTCCTCAATATCGCTCGACACCGGCGGATCAACAGGCTCAAAAGGCTCCACCCTCAAAACCCCCCCTTCATCCTCCACCACCCTCCCATGCACCCGTACATCTTCCCCCACCTCCTCCTTCTTCTTCCTCTCATACTCCTCCCACACCTTTGCCCGCTTTTCCCTCCTCTTTTTCTCCTCTTCGTCCTCCTCCTTCTTCCTCTTCTTCCTTTCCCTCTTCCTCTCCTTCTCTAACCCCCTCAACCTCTTCACCTCCTCCTCCCCTAATTCCTTCATCAACTTCTCCCTCCTCCTCTTCAAAACACCATTAAACCTCTTCGCAATCCCCCACGCTCTACTCTCTATACCCCACATCTTCTGCGTGTACTCAGAATCCCCCGCTTTTCCATGATCTCCCAGCCAAGTGAGCATTTTCCACACAGCGCCCAGCGAGAGGTTATTACACTTGTTTTCGACGATGCCCTTTGGTAAACGGAGGAATTGTTCGGCGGGCGGGAGGGCAGCGAAGGAGAGGTCGAGCTTGTTGGCATAAGAAGGATCAAAGCTGTCCCAGGGGTAGTCTTCGATGTAATCGGGGGAGTAGAATTGGGCGGCGAAGGGTTTGACGCGGCCGCGTTGCACTTTGCCCCAGAAGGAAGAGGGGTCTTCGTCGGAGTCGTCGATGGAAAACATCGTGTTTTTTGGGGGTGGGTTTGTTGGGGTTATCAAGTGTTGATGTTTTCGGTGGATGAACCGATGGAGGAAGAAAGAGATTCTGGTGTCGTTGTTGGCGGCGTTGAAATATTTTAAAACCACGCACGTCCCATGGGACCACAGTGACGCAAAAAGGCTGCATTGCTTCTGGCGTGCAGACAAGTGTTAACGGGGTTGTCTGAAAAGGCTGATTTTTTTTTTGGGACATGGGTGGGCTGTAGAGACTTTTCATCGTTATGACGATGGTTTGCATGCCAGACTGTGCAAAAATAGTTCTTCGCAGTTGACGTGGTGACCGATGCATGAAGACGTGTTGATCATGTCGCGCGAGGCTGGAATCGATTACAGCAAGCTACCACATCAAATCAGTCTACTCTTGTCTTCGAATCATATCACACACTCACATTCCCGATATCTAGACGAAGCTCATTTCCAGAAAGAATAGGCAGGCTCTTATTTTGTCCCAGTTATCAGACCCAAGCTACAGTTATCATGACACAAAAGCCGAAACGCTTCCGACCTTGTAAAAAAAATCTAAGCTTTTCTCCCTCGGGCCTTTCTTTGCTCTGTACGTACGTTATCATTTCCCTTTCGTTTGTTTGTTGTGATCTTTTTCGTTTTGGAATCAATCACGCTTTCCACCAGTTCATGACCAAAGAAGTAACAGGAGAAAAAGCAGAAAACAGAGAGAGTTCAGCCTGAGACAAACTTGCAACCGAAAGCCCTCGACACATTATCTATCCTCAAAACACGCTACATACTGACTGTCCTTTGTTTGAATAAACCGTTTAGGAAGCCATGTAGGCGGAGGCATCAATACCCTCCTTGGGGAACTCACTAAGCAGAGGTCAGTAGTTGTTACTAGGAAGCTCAGGAGTGCTAGGTAAACTTACGGAAGAGCGACGTCGAAGCGCTTCTCAATGGCCTTAAGAACCTCCTTGTCCTGATCAGTGGTGACGAAAGAGATGGCGAGACCCTTAGTACCGAAACGACCAGCACGACCGACACGATGGAGGTAGGAATCGGCATCAGCGGGGAGATCGTAGTTGATGGCGAGGTTGATACGTTCAATATCGATACCACGTCCGAAAACGTCAGTGGCGACGCAGATACGCTTGTTGAATTCCTTGAATTCCTTGTAACGACGGATACTATAAGGTACAGTCAGTAGGCGCCCTCACGATATCAGGACAGGTATACATACCGCTCTTCTTGGCTCACACCAGAGTGGACAGCGATCGACGGGAAGTTGCACTCGCGCAAAAGCTTGTCAAGCTCGGTGGCACGGAGAGTGCTCTTGACGAAAATGATGACCTGGTTGAACTGCAGCTCATCGAGAAGCTCGTTGAGCTTGCGGTTCTTCTCACGCTCCTCAAGAGGAATGTAGTATTGATGGAGACCGTGCAGGGTCAACTTTTGGCCTTCGTCGACATAGTGCTCAGTGGGGTTCTGCATGAACTTGCGGCAGATAGGCTTGATCTCGTCCGACAGGGTAGCGGAGAACATCATAACCTGCTTCTGCTGAGGAGTGGCACGGAAGATCTCCTGAACGTCGCGGCGCATGTCTAGTCGAGAGTTAGTGACCGTTGCTCTACCATAAAATACGAAGGATCTTACCAATCTGGTCGAGCATCTTGTCGCATTCATCGAGGACGAACATGCGGACGCTTCCGAGACGGAGGTGCTTGTCGCGCACCAGGGCGTTAAGACGACCGGGAGTACCGACGATGATGTGGGGGTGGGTCTCCTTGTTCTTAAGGATCTCGGCATCCTTCTGGATGGGAGTACCACCGTAGAAGACGCCGGTCTTGATGTCGGGCATGTACTTGCTGAAGCGGTTGTACTCGTTGCGGATCTGGAAAGCGAGCTCACGAGTGTGGCACATGACGAGGACGGAGCACTCGCCGGCGACGGGCTCGACTTGCTGAAGAGTGGTAAGGACGAAGACAGCCGTCTTACCGAGACCGGACTTGGCCTGGCAGATGATATCACCACCAAGCATGGCCTGGGGGATACATGTCTGCTGAACTGTATTCGAGGACCGGATTAGAATCGGGTTACGCAAGCTTTGAATTGGGCACGAAGAATGACGGGGTGGTGGTATCGAGAGCGAAGGGCCCGTCCATCGTCGCAGCAGCAAAAAGACTTTTTTTTTTCCGGTTATCCATTCCTCCCGTCGTAGGTGCGTGGTGCCGACATCATATTTGTTCCGAACATGGATCGAGTGAAGAGACGCGTCTCGTGATGGTGTCACCCATTGAAACGGTTCCATGACATCACCAGTCATCAACGACTAGTACAAAGCGGTCGACGACTCTTTCGAGACCGCAGGGGACAAAGTCTCCCTTGACCGGGGATCCCCCATTAAGGGCCCATGGGTTTTTAGCCCGAGGGTGAACCTTTGGGGTGATCGCTCTCCGCTCGCCATTGTGCCTTTTCCACCTCGGCACCGTGATCGTGGTCGCGTGTACCGGGGTGCCAAATTCCAGTAGCGCTCAGAGGCGCGAAACAGCCTACGCTCGTTTCCGAGACGCAAAGCGTGAACAAAGTGATGATGTAGGTCGTAGTGGTGGACGCCAACGCCAAAGCACCACCTTCCTCCCCAAGGTGTATGATGGCGGCGCGCGTTTCGGCGCTCCTCTCCCGACGTGCGAATTGCCCATGATGACGCGGTATAGTCTTTTGTATTTGCATGCGATGATGGACGGAACCCGATTGAGGCAGGAAGTGTAACGATAAGCTGGGGGTAAAATTTGTCAGGACTAACCCTCCGAGGGATGCTCGAAGCCGCAGTCGGCAATGGCGCGAAGAAGTTCGGGCTTCAGCAAGAAGTCGCGGAAGCCGGTCGAGTGGATGCCGACATATGAGCCCTTCTTGGTGTCGACAGTCTCGGCGGGGACAGCCTCGGCCTTCTTGCCGTTGGTGGGACCGGCGGACTCGTTGTTGAGCTCGTCGTCGGAGTAGTCGATAAGATCTTCCTCGGCAGACATGTTGGCGGTAATGTGTTGGTGTTGGTGTTGAGTGGTGGTTGATTAATTAGTGAGAGGCGTGTCGGAGCTGGAATGCGGCTGCGACGACGACGACGACGACGACGACGACGACAAAGGCGACAACAGAAAGCTGGGGAAAAGAAATCCGGTCAAAAGAAAGTGGAAATTTGCTGGAGTCGAATGGGTTGCGCAGACCAGTCGAGGCAGAAGGCTACGTGATGCTGCAGAGATGAAGTGGAGAGAAGGGAAGAGGCGACGCGCTGATGAAAGTTGGAAGATGTTGAAAAGTCGGAGGGGGAAGGGCGACGCAACAAAGGTGCCAAAATAAGCAGGTTCAGGTTCCCGCCGCACCACCACCAGCAGCCGTGGCCCGCCCGTGACTTGGCGTGACCTGGACGAGGCGCAGGCGTGGCCGCCCGCTGCTTTGCAGTTCCAAAGGCCCAAGCTCTCCAAGGTTTCAGGAGGGCGCCAGCTGGCAGCTCGCCTTGTTTCATGAGGCAACTGTGGCTGAGCAACCCTTGTTGGCGTCATGCCAGCTGCTCTTTCGGTCCAAGACGCACTGACCCTCTTCAACCTTTCTGGACCTTCACTCCCTTGCAAGCGCCGCACTCATCCAGTGAATGCCACCTGGCTTGGCACCAATTACAAACGACAAAGAACAAACGGGCATTTTGAGACACACTTCCATGGACAAAAAGCAGCGCTCAATAAAATCGACCGAAAATAAGACAAAAACAAAGAAAAACGTCATACAATACGGACACAGTACGGACCACCAAAATGGCCAAAGGCGGCGGTAAAAACAACGGCGGGGTCCAAAACAGGGCACTCTACTCCCGCGTCTCCTTCCTCCAGCAAGCCGCCGTTTTTCTATCTCAGCAGTCACAGTCACAACAATCACTCCAGCCTTCCACATCATCTTCAGCCTTGTGTTCCCATGTCCCACCACCAACAGCGTCCCTAGAAGGCATGTCCCGCCGTCTAGCCACCGACCTCCGCTCCGTATCCCTCAAAACCAGAATCCGTCTCAGCCCTGCCGTCAAGCGGACCATCTGCAAGTACTGCGACTCGGTTCTCATTGACGGGTCAACGTGTACCGCATTTATTGAGAACAGGAGTCGAGGGGGACGCAAATCGTGGGCGGATGTCCTGGTAAGGAGGTGTCATGCGTGTAAGAAGGAGAGGAGGTATCCCATCGAGGCGAAGAGGACGAAGAGGAAGACGGAACGGGGAGTAGTTGAAGGAGAGAATGTTGGGGATGTCATGGAGGTTGATGTCCCTGCTGGTGGAAAGGGGAAGGGGCAGAAGCAGCAGGGCCAGGAACAGAAGCAGAAGCAGTCAGAGTGCCAACTGCAGGTGGAATTCCGGGAACAGAAAGGCTGAATATGACGCTTCGAGATGAGAAGATGTTCTACAGCAATACTTGCGTCCAAACGAAATGGCGAGAATGCTAGTTAGTCAGCCACATGGGGGACTGCCGACGGGCCGCGTACCCTCTCCAAGCATGCCAAGAGCAGAAGAAACCCCAAGTGTCTGGACAAGGTGAGAGGATCTTGACCATGTCCGCACAGGCTTTGGATGTATAGCCATGATCAGTCCCGAGGGCATGATCTGTCCGGGAGAGTCACATGGCAGCATACGGACGGCAGCCAGGCCATGGGATTTGCACAGGATCTCGAGATTGAGGGCGAGAGCCGTTTCTTGTCACAAGCGCTCTCGCCAGGTCCAAGGTCAAGATGAGGGAAGACAGCTGGCCCAGTAACTGCGGACTGGCTAGCAAAGGAAGAGACTGTGTACGTTGTAGCATGTACAAACCTCCTTGTTCGAACCGGAGGATATTAGGAAGAACACAGATCGAAGCCGTGTCGGCCCAAGAACAATAACAAAACACCATCAGAAGGCCCAGCCCTTCAAGACACATACCTACGAGTTACACACCTGATTATCCGCGAACGTGACATGGTATCATTCATTTCCCTCCTATACGTAACTCAACTATCCCCGTGCTTGGCCTGGCCTCTTGCTACCGCTTTCTCCCGCTTGCTCCCACCGCGCCCTTGCTGAGCGCCTGAGCCAAACAACAATGTATCCAGTCCAACTTGACCACAACATCCCTCAATCACTTCCCCACATCCTTCCACCCTCTTCACCTCTGCTGCTGTCCACCCTGCCCACCTTGACCACCACCCTGTTGCTGCTGCTGCTGCTCAACCTGCACCTGCTGAGCCTGCACGCTCTGGACGCTCTCTTCTCCTAGGACTTTACTTGCTGCCATGAACCTAAAGCAATCGATTTCCGTGTTAGTCCCCGCTAGTAGATAGGTAGGTTGGTGGACAGACAGACAGACGGAATGGAACTTACAATCCACCATGCCAACTCCCCAACCCCCTCATGCACTCCGCCTGCACGCTGGTCATGCGCAAGAGGTTCTCTGTGTCGGCGAGGTTATTGGATAGTTGGGTTAGTTGGGCGTGGAGTTGGGACTGTTTCGTGGTTTTGTTAGCATCTTTCCTTCTGCAAGACACTCTACCTACTACAGTAGTATGTAAGATCAAGGGAGTCAAAGGTTACCACCCCAAATCTTAGTTAGATAGATCAGAGACTGCCAGTTGACGATAATCTCCTGGCCTCCCCCTGGTGTTGCTGCTACCTACGAAGTAAAACGAACAAAAGAAATGAGAAGTAAAGACTTACAATCTGCCTAGCCTTAACCGCCGCACCACTTTGTCCAGAAGTCGACGAAGCGCCGGGAGCCATGGACTGCCGTCCTCCGCCGTAGCCACCACCGCCGTTACCACCGTGCCCGGCCCCGGCTCCGCTGCTAATTTGCGTGCCGAAGATGGTGTTGCGGTGGCTTGCCATTGCCACGTCTCTCTGGGTGTTTGTTCGCTCAATCGCGTAGTTGTGCGAGAATTTGTGAGAGGTTTACCGGTTTCGAGTGGTCTCAAGTGGTTAGACGTCTTGCTGGTGCAGTGCTTGTTGAGTGTCTTGTGAGTGTTTGGTTGGTTTGTTTTGTTGTTGTTTTGGCGTTCTTTGGCGTGGAGGTTTGGGATTGTGTTGTCAAGGGAAGTCACTGAACTGCTGAGCAGATAGGTTGGGGGGGATGTTAGTGCAGCCACTGACAGTCGCTGCTGGCTGTCACGAGGGAGGCGTCAATCTGACCGCTGTAGCGCATTCTTCAAGCCATTGTAAATAGCGATGCGAGTGCTACGCCGGGCACACTCTGTTAGCATGCTGCTGTCTGCTGCGCACGTGCACTACCTCTAACGTTTCCACTTTGTGCATCGAGACCAAAAACCTCAACACAACAACCTCCCATCGTCTTCCAGTCTTCAAGTCCCAGATAATTCGCTTCTAATGTTCCGCTTTGACCAAATCCCATATTCCTCACACATCTGAGAGGAGACGAACCAGCCCTGCATTCACGAGCTGCAATAGGGGGGCCTCCCTCCCGAAGTTCTCAGATCGCCCGGCCTCGAGCCACACCTAGCATTCTCAGACCCTCTCTCTCGTATCTCGCCCTCCGTGCCCTCCCTGCCTTCCTTCCCGAACTCTCGGCCGCCGGACCCCAAGCCGTGCACAAGATACGAGACGAATAAGACGAGACGGATGAACCCGAGATTGACCAGGGTCAGAAGTTTGATCAAATCAATTTTCTATCTACTCCTGACTTACCTCTGAGCCAACCAACCTTGATCTCCCCGTGGTCTCTTGTCTCGTACAACAAACAGGAGAGGAGGGAAGTTGGGCTTGGTCTAGTTGGCGATTTGCGCTACCTTTATAGTATTCTGTCGTCACCAGAACAGAACAGAAGAAGTCTACGTACGATACACATCAAGGTGAAGGATAAGAATGTGATGTTGTATGCCTTCACCCAACGACCTAGAAGCGTGCGAACAACAACCACGTAGAACAAGGTAAAGTACGTTAAAGAAGGTAGGTAGGTAGGTGATGCTAAAAACTATCATTACGATCTTACTTACGGTAAGAAGCTTGCTTCTGCGTTCGCCGGCAACAATTCTATGTACGGTTTCTCTCTTTTTCATCACTCTTATAAAACTAGACAAAAAAGCCCATAAGCCAAAGCGCAAAAAATAACAGAAAACATGGGAAGCCACTCTCTCAGTGGAGGATAAGGAAGAAGAAAACAAAAGAAAGGTAAACCAAAAGGAAAGAAGATGCGTGTCGAGTCTTGAACACTGTCTCCGTCCGTCACTTGCATTCGTCCGATCAGTCCGGTCCAGTCCAGTCCATCTCTCAATATTCATCCGCCACGATGTCGTTCCGTCCTGCTCGTTCCTGGGTCCATAAATCCGTCCAATCCATTTCATCCTGTCATCCTCCCCCTCTGACTTTCACTCCCCAATCCATCTCTTCCTCGGTCTCCATCATTCACTTTGCGTGTGTGCTGGCTGGTTTTGGCTGCCGTGTGCGTCTGTCGCCAGTGATTTGCCATCTCGGACCTATGTAAAAAGCCGTACGTCGTCGCCTAACGTTGGAAATCGAGTCGCGTGTGCAACGAAAACGGCGGGCCCGTAGGGTGGATAGGTAAGTAGGGTAACTGCTTATTTTTATTCGCATCTCGTCTCGTTTGTTTGTCCAGTTCGATCGATTGGTTAACAGAAGAAAAACAAACCAAAAAAAAAAAGAAAAAAAAGTTGATATCCGCCGCCTGCCAACCAGTTCCATAATGATCTTGCACACGTCCAATCCTTTCATCGCACACGCGCACGCCTTTTCTTCTAACCAAATAAGTTTGTGTTCCCCCACCCATACGTATCATTAAGTAAACTGAATGAATGCTTTCTTTCGCCTTCTTCTTCTTCCTTTTTCGACTGCTGCTGAAAAGGGGGATATCGATAGGGGCCAAAATATGTGTTGCCTGATGAGAATTGATGATGATTCGGGAGAGAAAAAGGGTAGTAGCCAGTTGGTTCATAAATGACAAATGCTTCTTCCACCACCGGTCGTTCACACACGCAAAAAGCTTCTTTCGAAAACCAAACTCCGTTGTCCGTTGTGCTTAACGCACTCCAATGGGCGGACGACGTCCTAGGCTACTCTGGCTGCTATGTGCCGAGGGTTCCGATGACTCGAGCTGATGCGTAGAATCACCACTCGCCGCGCTGGCGCTTGCACTACCAGTCAGACTTCGAACATTTTTGGTCATCATGGTCTCTGGTGATTGGAGGGCGCTCACCCCGGCATGCTGTTCCACCTGCTGCGGCACGACCGCGTTTCCGTGTCCTGGAGGATAACGAGGCATGGGTTGCCGCATTCCATCCGGAGGCGACGGTCGCCCGCCGCCGTTCATGTATGGCGCGCTGTACCCGTTTGGTGGGGAAGGGCGTCCGCTACCGCCCCTCATGGACGGGCTGTATGGGTTCCCTGGTGATTGACTGGCGCGCCTCGGCATGCCTCCGTGTGGCGGAGGGCCCTGAGTGTACTGCAGCTCATCCAGACGGGCGGTCGTCAAAGAGTTTGTCCTCGATCCCGCGTGTATCATTCCCCGGTCCACTTCGCCATACCGATTCGAGGTGAAGCTCATCAACGGGTCGTCCAAGATGTTGTCGTGCAACCCCGGAATTTCGGCGACCATATGGCTCGATCGGTTCCGCCCAAACTTCGGTTTAAACCTACTACTCCGGGAAGTAGGCGCATTGGGCTCGGGGTTCTTGCGCAATTGGTGATGATCGCTAGGCGCTTTCCGGGTCTTCCTGGAAGTGACGCTCATCATGTCAAAGTTGTCGGGATCGATCATTGGCACGGGAGGCGCAGAAGCCGGGTCGTAGTAATCGTCTTCATCATCGTCATCATCAAAACCGCCGTTATACCTCGATGGAGGGCCCCTTCTGGATCCCGGCGGGGGACCACCAGCAGCAGCAGCACGTCTGAGCCTCATCTCCTGCTCCCTCAAGGCGAGCTCTCGCTGCCGCAGCTGCAGCTCTCTTTCCCGCAAAGCCAGATCGTGCGGCGAATAACCGCCCTCGCCACCTTCTGGAATGTCGTCGTAAAGCACCAAATGGCTAAACTCTTCCAAATCAGCTCCTTCCATCGACCCCCTCCTTGACGGCTGTCGGCTTCCACTGGTTGGTGGTCTGGGGTATCCGTTAGGTGGCGGTCCACCGCCGTTCAGAGTAGGCCTGCGCATGCCGAGTGGTGCAGGTCCCAGCTGCGAAGAGCCCCTAGGGCGCATCCGCGGCATCCCGTTCCCGTTGGTCATACCGTTGGCTACTGCACGTGGAGTACCTGGTGTCCCCCGGGGCAGAGGGGGCGTAGCGGAAGGCGACCCTGGCTGTAGAGACGGAGCCAGACCATCCGTCTTGGGTCTGTTGCGGTTGGCGATGTTGGTGTTGTGAAGAAGGGCGTAGAGCGTCTCGATTCGTGGAACTGGCACCCCAAATTCTTGGGCTAACCTAATAGGCGAGCCGAGATATGTCTCAACCTCCATTGGGCGTCTCGCAACGTAATCTTGCCACATCATATTCTCCGCCGTCGTCCTCGCGAATTCATCAATGGTGTTTTTCTTGAAATCGGGCGGGAACTTGCAACCCTGTGCGTCGGCCACGGCTAATAGCTCGTCAATGACATCTGATATCAGCTTGGCCACGCCCACCTTGTCGAGGAGCTGGCCATAGTTGGGGGTTTCGAAGAGCACTGTAAGAGGATGAAAAGCAATTGGGCTGCGATTCGGTTAGCATCTCGATCTTGACCTGACTATTTCTTCTGCAAACAAACATACCCAATAACTCTTTCAAACTGCTGTTGCTGAATGTTACTCGAGACTTTGCAGTCGACCTGACCAGTGCTGAGGGTCATAGCCAGTGCCTGCGCCATATCCTCCTGTATCGAGGCCGGAATGTTGGAGTTTCTGTTTGCGGCGCCAACCCAGACTTCTGTTGAGCCCTTGTGCTCGAATTCGCTTCCTCCGAGCTGAGTGAGCTCGGCGCCGCAGACCAGCGAAAGGACTACATTAGTGGGGAATCGTTCTTCGATGGCTGATTCGAGGCCGAGCGATTGTGTGGTATTAACAAGGATGCAAGTGTGCTGCGGAGTGACGACGGAATCGATCACGGACGCCAGGTCGTAAACATCGGGAAGGGCCTTTATACAGAGAATGACATAGTCAAATGCGCCGCCCTCTCTGCGAGTAGCAGCCTCTTCGGGTGCCCGGACAACTGCGTCATAGCATCACGGATCAGCACAACGTTCAACGGTCGAGCGCACCACGCAGGGGTAAATAGTCCTAGAGAACACGAGATGATAAGAAGAGAGGCTTACCATGACGAGGCTTGAAGCGCTCATTGCCAAAGACCGGAGACCTAGACCCAGCAACATCATGTCAGCATTGTTATCCGGATGCGTAGGGACCAGAGTTTTTGCGATTCTCTTGCGCCCGGAAAACGAGCGTTCGAATTGCGCATTGTCAACGTACTTGAAGGAGATTCCGTATTGCGCAACGTGCTCGTAGCCAGTCTTCCATACTAGAGTGACGTCGCAGGCATTTGTTGCTTGGAGGCGCCACGACAAGAAGGCAGAAACCGAATTTCCGCCCACTGTAACAACTTTCATCAGCTCATTACTCTCCGACATGGCTGGTTTGCGCGTGTTCAAGAACCGCAAGCGCAGCAGCTGTCCCCAAAAAAATAAAAATAATCAAGCAGAAAAAAAACGAGTGTGGTGGTGACGGCAGGGTCAGTCAAGCAAATGTTCTTTCAGGTCTCGGAAGTGGGAAAGAGAAGTTGGACGAGGGGAGGGCCGTCAAAGAGATAATAGCGTGTGTGTGGTATGGATGGATGGATAGGATAGCGTAGCCCACTTTCTTTCTGCCCGGTCAAGACTGGCTGGTCCCGGAAAGCTGGTGTAGCACTAGCGAGAAGAAAGGTACCTGGTAGCGGGTACAATGGATAGCATGGACAGGAGAGCGGAGAGCGTGGGAACTGGTACATGGGTGAAGGAGACAGGGAACACTCGTTGCTGACTGCCGAAGTCAAGGCAGAGGGCCGGCGCCGAAACGACTCGACTCCATCCATCCAAGCAGCTTTTTTTCCTCGATGACCTGTATCGTAGTGGTATCCAAGTGGTATCCATCAAACAGTGCTGAATATGAACTGGCGACTTACCTGACAGGATCTTGAGTCGGGGCGTCATGGGTGCCATTGCGGAGTCCCAAACCGGGATGGTGGGCTGTTCAGGTTTCGAAGCTGCAACAGCGGCAGCCTTCTTTGGTGCGAAGCGCTCAACCGCAAAGAGGAAGGACTGGCAGATTGTCTAACCAAACCAAGGCCTGTTCCACCAGCGCGACCAAGACCAAGTCCCCTGTGGCTTGATTACCTCAGTGCTTGACGTGGGCCGGTGTGCGTGGGACGGATGATGTTCTTGAGTTCCTTCTTTTCTTTTTCTTTTCCTCTTTTCGTGATCCCAATCTCGAATCGAGTCCTATCTTTTCTTCTTCTTTTCTCCGATGACTCTTGTTCGCTTGAATACGTTATCGCTTCTCCCGCGGTAGGCGGTCTCGTTATTCTTCGAAACTTCTTAATCTCGAGCACGGCTCGCTTCGCTTCGTTTCGGTTCTTGTTTGTCTCTGGTTGTTGTGCTTCTTGTTTATGCGAGGATACGGTATGGACTCCTCTCCAACGCGCCTCGAACGAGCGAGCGAGACAGCTTGACAGGGACAGCCGTGACAACGCAGCGGCGGCAGCAGCAGTCAGCGACAGCAGGGGCAGCAACAATGATAGTGACAGCACACAGCAATGACAGCAGTGGCCAACAGCAAGAGTCGAAGCAGCAATATAGGGATAGTCGCGATGGTGCCTGGGGATTAGGCGATCCTGGGCACTGGG
The DNA here is from genome assembly GCA_009804845.1 of Neurospora sp. FGSC 26637. Lineage (NCBI taxonomy): Eukaryota > Fungi > Ascomycota > Sordariomycetes > Sordariales > Sordariaceae > Neurospora > Neurospora sp. FGSC 26637. The sequence continues at coordinate 107,563 of RAOC01000013.1, read as the reverse complement.
CAGCGCTAGGTAATCAAGGCCTTCTTCTAGCGGCTCCAAGTAGCGTCGGCCGGGTAGACTAAAACGAGCGTGACGCCTTGGCAGCGATGAAATGTGTATTTTGTAGAGCGAGACGAGGCGACAGAAGATATTCCAAATCCGATCAAGTCGAGAAGAGAGGGCTGTGGCTGAAATCCGAAATGGAACACGGCGAATGTGGTTGCTCACTGCTGTGACAAGACAGAGATCGGGGTCGATGGTAATGGGCCACGGCCACGGATAGAAAAGAGAGCACCTCAACCTGGAGATGACCGACGGTTTCGATGTGCCTCGTTCGACCTTGTATTCCGCGTGGAGCGAGCGTGTGTAGTGTACGGTGTGGCAGCCTTTGTCTAGCCGTTCGTACACCAGCGTCGAGCTTGTGGTCGCCGGATGGATCTTGGTCCAAAGCGCGTTTGCCCGTGAAGCTCTGTAACGTGTAGTGCGAAGATGCACTAACAGAGCCAGTGGAGGCGATGGGATGTGACGATGGCGCCCGGGAGTGGTGAAGCTAGTGCTAACGAGCGGACTGCGGAATGGTCAAGCAATGCCGGTCGTGGTCCGTCGTCGTGTTGGTGGATATTGCTCGCTCGTGGGTGGATGGGTGATCGGTGTTGCAGCTTGCTTTGGCGGTTGGTCTGGATCGGGCTTGGTGTCGCTCGTGTTAGGCCGTCCCTCTGTGGTTCGTCCTGGGCTGCGGCTACCTGGGGGGGCAAGGGGTGGTGAAGGGAAGGCGCTTTCAGGGCTTCAAGCGATTGATGGTTGGCAGAGAACGAAGGTGGAAGGAAGAGAACAAGTTGGAGACAGCAATGCAACGACAACAATACAGGACAGCTAAGCAAGCAGAATACAAGCCATATTACTTACAGAGTGAATGCCTGTCCAAAAAAGAGAACTCCAGACTTTTCTCTACACCTCTTTGCAGTCGGTTGCCGGAAATGACGGAATCCCGTTTGCTTGGGTTGAGGTTTTGGAGGGAGGGAGGCTCTCGTGGCATGGAAGGCAGAACATCGGAAACCTCATGAGGGGAAAAGGGACTTAAGTTTGCATGTCATCCAGATATGATCTCTCTGCACCTCTAGCAAGAGTCTACCTCAAAGTAACTACTTGGTGCTCGTGAGAACTATCAACCCAAACCTCCAACTGTCAACTGATGCTTGTCGATTCTATCGTTAACGGTGAAAAGAGCCCGTCGACGGGACGTCTATTTTCGTTCTGATATTGGGCACATGCGATGTCAAAAATGAGGGGGATCTCGTGCAGAACATGGCATGAGGCACCTTCCGCGCTTCGTTTCCCTTAGAACCCAACATGACAGAGGACGGGCTGCTGCCGTTCGTATGTTCTGTCTTCTTCCCGGTTTTCTTTTAGGCTTTGAGAAGGGTAGCGATGGCGATTGCTATGCGCTTCCCCTGATCAACCACAAACCATTCATGTTCAATGTTTGGTTACAAAGTCGATAACAAACATACAGGTACGAACGGGGCGGTGGTTCGTGTTAGTGGTTGCTTAAACACCAAGAAGAACTCTCCTTCTGGTGGTGTAACCCTGGAGGTGTAAATTATTACCGTAACTATTGTAACAGAGCCTCGACCCAAAGGGAGAAGGGCATTAATTACCCTGTCCGGTTAAGTTCAGGTCCGTTACAGTACTGCTTGGAAAATTCCATAACAGCTGAACATGCCTAGGTAGGCAGGCCAGCCTAGCCCTCCGGAACAAGATGGCATAAAAACGTGGCATAGAGAAGCATCGTTCAATGAAATGATGGGGGAATGAAGGCGTCAAGGGGACTTGGATGTTTCCTTGTCGATGGAAATGCTTTCCCATGACATGTTTATTCCCTCGCCCTGCATTGACTTTCAGTGGATGAAACCAACTCTTGGGCGCTGGACAGACGAGGTACGCCCGCTGTAATGAAACTTCCACTGGACAGGGCGGGCCGGACAGGGCGGGGCACAGTGCGCATTTTGAACGGCGCCAAGCGCCAGCCCTGGTGGATACGTTGTATGGTAAGGTAAGGAGCGGTAGGTGCACGGACTTCGGGAAGTGGAAAGCTCCGTGCACTAACTTGAACCGTACATAAACTTTTCAGCTGTGAATGTCCTGCACGGAGAGGATGCTGAATTGAAGTGGAATTCTGGAATCGCGCTCCAGCTTTAGTTTATCGCATAAGAACCTTTCCAGTCCCTGCTTCAACTCCAAATTTCAACTTCGTAACTCTATATAGGGCTTTCTGCTTGGAAGAAGCATGCGAAGCATTCAAAGCCGAGGAAGTGAAAAATGGAAAAAGGCCCTTTTTGAAGAAGCCATGACCACCCGGTCCACTTCGGTTGGTGATCTAAGCAGTTAGGAAAATGATCCACCTCTGTTGCGTGTTTCTGTCGCGGGTTCCACTGAGCACCACTTGGTTAAGGTAACACAGCCCCGATCTCTGTGATCCAAATCCCGTATTCGAGAATGTGTAATTTTCGGTTCGGACTTTGATGATACGAAGACTCAACCAACAAGAAGAACAAGAACTGGAACCGGCCTGAAGAGAGAAAATGTGGAAAGACAGAAACAGAAAAGAGGAAGGAGGCTTGTTGTCTTGAATGTCAACTCCCGTGGCTAAATTAATTCGCAATGTTACAAGTAGAAACATGGCTTGGTCCGGTATATAACGTGGCGTACTTTGACTTTCCAGAGTTGAACTGAAGTTATTACGAAGTCTCGAACCAGCCGCAACGGTTCGAAAAAGGCTTTGTTGTCAACTCTGGTCATGATACGTAACCGTGATGCCAAGCTCTTCCAAGAGCTGTCTTTCCCCATCTTGTCCCGATGGAAAGGGAACTGAGAAAAGGGATGAGCAGATCACCAAGAAACTCCTGACGCGTCTTGGCACAGGCCCGTGATATGCTGGGCGTGTGTGTGTGGCTTTGCTCTTTTACGAGCTCCCTAATCCTTACATGATGTGAGTAAAGGCCCTCACTCGCCGACTCGCCCTGCCTGTCTCATATTGGATGACGCGAGAATGGGGAGCTTCGGGGACGTGTGTTGTAAGGAGGTTGAAAAAGGAAACATTTGCGACTGCGGGGAACGGGTGTTCATCCCATATCCCCCGTCAACTCTGACGTTAAGTTTAATCTTGATAGACAGCGATTGTCAGTCGAGCAACATCTCCTCTTGGGGCTGTGATGGTTGAACAACCTCGACAGACGCTCAAAGATGACGACGGCACTGACATAACATATCAGAAACTACAGTGAGTGATTGCGATAGGAGTTGCAAATTAGGGCCGCGCGTGGTTAGGGTTCTCACCGCTCGGTAATACATACAGCATCAGAGGACGACGGTCAACAAAGTGCTGTGGTGTAACAAACCGATAGATCCCTATCCGGGGGTCCATTCCGTAGGTAGGGGCTCTGAAACCCCCATTTCTCTCTTTGCTTCTCGTGGTTTTTGACGAAGGAATTCGGATGCCTGGCCAAAGACGTTTGCGGCCCAGAAAACTAGAATAACGTTTTTGGTAATGTCTCGGCACCGGCTGCCTCCCTGGACCCCCGATCTGATGAAGTTTCTCCTCGTTTTAGGAATTCATGCCCGATATATTTTACTTTGTTGTTCTTCACACGTTTTTTTTCGGAGATGATCATGGGTCTTCCGGTACGGGACGATATCAGATACGATGCGCTCTTCGGCCCTGCCGGTGCAACACCAATGCACCACCACCACTCACGCCTACGCGTAAATCATCGTACAGTTTACAAGTGCTGATGCTGTGGACCAAACACACACAGTACAGCCCCACGCCGAGGCTTCGGGAGGACGCTAGGGTGGACATCAAAAGCAGGGGGTTTGTTGATGGAAGGAAAAACGGAAAAAGACATCATCGCTGACTTAGCGTTGCACTACTCCCAATTCGGCATCGCATCCAATCTTCCACAGCAGGTTCCATGATGTGAAGAGCGGACGCACGTTGATGATGGTGTACGGTAGAGATAAGGTCAGAAACAAGCCCCCGGGCGGCCGACCGACATCCCAGGAGCCGTCAAGTGTGTGTCGTTGATGGCGCCGTCCATTGGCGAACGAGATCTTGACACGACGGCAGCAGGGCCAACGAGCGGGCGGGTTACGGAAGTGTTGATTGCGGATTACGTGGGGCACAGCTTGCGTCCAGCAGTGTGGTGCAGTTTCATGAAGGTTGTTTAAAGTTGCCGAACGGGTAAAGAGAGGAGTCCGATAACCTGCTGAGTGGCTGGTGAGGATCGACCGGTCTGCGGATGGCCAGACCTCCTTGTTGAAGAGGAGCGTCTGATTGAGAATTCGGCGAAAAGGCCATGTACCCCCATAATGGTGGATGTGTCGACGACTCGTTGTCGTTCTCCGCCACGGGGTGGTGAAGTTCGGGACGTGTGGTTGCGGTAGCAAGGAAGGACGGGCCAAAACTTGGAACAGGGAAATGATTACCTACCTGTATCAACTCTCTTTTGCCGCTGCAGTTCCCCGCTCCTTGTTTTGATGTTCTTGCACATGTCGATATCCCCTTCATAATCAAAGTCACACTGAAATATTTCGGAGTTGTTACCGAATTGGAGCCTTGAGGACAGTGCTGGAATGTTGGTGTTGGAACTTGGAAGGCAGAGAAACTGGGTCCCTCCCAGGTACCTTGCTGCTTTGCCGAAAGTGAGGATGGTGATGGATCCCTTGGTGGTATCCACAACGATCTCGAAGTATTTTTTTTTTTTTCTCTTTTGATATTCCAGATGACCGGCTCAGGTTGTGCTGTGCATCTTCCATGCAAAGAGTCTATCATGATAATCGTTACGATCACCGCCCTAGAAAACAAGACTCCGAATGTTTGATAGGCATTTCTCGCAGAGCACATTGTACATATGGGATGTAGCGGTCTGCTGTGCAGGTGGTGTTGTTGTGCATCAATCTGATGAGAGAGTTTTCCTGTCAGTTTTTATCGGAAGCGACGGGAGCTTGAAGAAAATGTTTTTCCTCGTTGTTGTTGCTGGGAGAGATCCTGGTACTAGGCAGCCAATGCCCGCTCGACTTTTTTCGACTTTTTTTTTTCTATTTCGAGTTCGTCGGTGTCAAAACCCCCAACCCCCAACCACCCCCGTCACCGTCACCGTCGACGCCGTCGTTGGCCCCTTGTCCACAGCCTGTGGTCGCCAAGTCGTCCGCGCTTCTCTTCTTTGGCGGCAGTGGCTTGGTGGCATCCGAGGTGCCATGCAGTTGCTCGTCGATCCCTCGTGTCCTTGTCTTCGGACCTTGTCTTCCACCGGCGCGGTGATAGGTATGACGCAGCGTGTGGGCCGCCCGTCTTTTTTGCGCCATCCCCAGCCGAGCCTAGGCGTCCAGGCTGAGGAGCGGCGGGCTAGCCAACGGAGATGGCCCTAGCTGCCTTGGTAGCCTGGGCTTGGCATACGCGAGACGCGGCTCCACGCTGTTCCTGAGAGCCCCGCTTAATTTGCAGCCCCTGGTTTGTTCCTGCGCTTCTGCCTGTTCGCTGTTAGTGTAGTTGACCGTCCACTGGGACCACTGGCCAGCACATGCAACCACTAATAAACAACTCGGTCGAGATCGAGATCGCGTCCTCGATTTCGGATTCAAACCGGGCTCTTATCAGCCCGCTCTCTCTTCACCGATGCTTCTTGTCTGCCAAACAACCCCCGGCGACGATGACCTCGAGACACCGTCCATGGCTCCAGGAGCCCGTTACCACGGTTCAAGGTTCGCGCTAAACACGATGGACCCGTCCATCCATGCTCCGTTGCTCCATGCTCGGCAACCAGACGAGGCAGATCAACGTTCCGACGTTTCCATGTTCGCCAAAAAGATCGTCAAGCGGCATCATAATTCATAGACAACGAACTCGAGCGGTCCGCTCTTCGCGCTTCTAGACCCATGTTCCACATCCGGCCCGTCGGCGGCGGAACCTCAACGGTGCAGAATCCCAAAATGAAGCTTATCAGGATGACAGGTGTGCTACGGTACCCAAGAACTTTGTGTAAACAACAACAGTAAACATCACGACCATTGCCATGTTGCCTCAGCGGCTCGTAGCACCTTCACGCGGGAACCCCCAGGCGCCATGCCATGCTGTACACATCAAGAGCGGACTTGGGCCGTTTAAACGGCCAGTTTCAGTCAAAATCGAGCAGGGCGCCTGGGGAACCTGACAAGGACAGCAGTTCTCGCCGTAATACGTCTCCCGATTGGCTTATGATTGACATCTCGGAGATGAAGGTATTCATGATATTCTCAGCCTATTAGTCTCGTCAGCATTGGACGGACAAGCGCAACAGAGCCTCCTGCCCTACTTCCTGAACCCATCAACACTATGACATTGGCTTGGCTGTTGATAACCTGGCCAAGAACTGAAAGCTGGACACGCGGTAAGAGAAGAAGACTCGACGACGGCTCGGCGTCTTGGAGCCGCCTACCCGTCCAGGTGCTCCCCAGACGTCTTCTCGGTGCCAATCAAGCACGATCCGGTTCCTGAGAATGCAACGAGACGGACAGCGGGATCTCGATATGTCAACAGTTACGCGTATCATTATAGTAGACGACTACAAAACCTATATCAGAGTCAACAATGAGAGCGGCAAGGCATCGAATGAGTACGGTACCGACAAATGCAACATCAGAATGACACGAACTGTTTACAGCATTGCCGCGAACACGACACCGAAAGCACCAATTAAAACCTCCAACCGCCAGGCCGTAAGATGAGGTTGGATCCTTCAATTATTCCCATACCAAGATTCTTGAAATTCGTCGGACGGGAATCCTCTATCCTGCCTACATTTCAAACGCCATCTGCAGCCTGTCACAATCGTTCTCTCTGCCGTACCGGGGCGGCGTAAAGACTCCGGCCGGTCAAGTTTACCCCTGAGAGGTGCCTTGTCCCAAGCACCGTTGCTTATCTCGAGTTTCTCTGTTCTCGCCAAGAAGATCAGTTCAGGGGAACGACTCTCGGACACGTAGCGGCTGAAGAGGTAGGTATCCCATCACACCGAGTAGACACTATTGGAAATATGTATGGAGTTGATATAAACTCTTGTCTCAGAGTATCACCCGAACGGTCCCCGACCATCGAGGCCCAACATGCAGAAACACAGTTTGCTACCGTGCAACTCCCATTGCCCCGTCCTCGTTCGGCAGCCGTAAGTACTAGGTAGGCTTTGCTGCTTAACTGTCAAAACCATGACATGACATGGCATTTGTTCAACGGTTGAGTTACCTTATTATGGAGTCAGTCAATACCCGAAGTGTTACTCGGTTTCTCGGGTCCCGAGCTTGTTGGATCCAGACCCTCGTTTTCGGGTCCCAGTTCTTCTCAATGGACGTCCCAAAACTGGACAACACCCGGACGAACGTGATGATGATCTTCGTCGACACTTGTCAAATCGGTACGGAATCGCGTTCCTGTTCGCGTCGGCAGGCACTACACTCCCTAGTACAATGCCGACGTTTTGTTGGCAGAAAAGTGTACTAGCATTCAACACCCCCCCCCCCCCCTGAAAGGCACCGAATCAAAGACAATCCGTTTATTTGCGCACCACATTGAACGGGTTTGTTTGGCTGGGGAATCAAAAAATTGAGACGGGATTTGTTGCAAATTCCCATGATTGTTCCCGTTTTGCAGTTAATCTCCAGTCCCTGTCCCTGCCTTACATCATCATCATATTCCCAAACATAATAGGCCACTGCCAAGTTATAGTAATTAGTACTCAATAGTACGTTTTTTAGCCCTCTCTATCTGCCAACTTTTTTTTGTTCAATTGTCTCTGCATGAACTATTTGCAAGCTGTATGGAAGACAAGGTTACAGCAAATTAGGATTATTAGGATTAGGAGACAGGATGGAAAGAAGAGGGAGAGCCCAACAATTCTGCAGTACATATCGTGTCGTATCATATCTTGGTTGTCAAGCTGCAAGTCCTCAGGGGCAAAACCCCACCTCCCACGTTTTTTCTGAATGGACTGAAATACCTGTTCACTGCCCGGGAACGGATTATGGGCCAATTGGGGTTGATTGGGGATATGATTTTTGGCATGGTGCATTCATTGAATCGTAACTATTTTCCAGTACATCTGGCAGTTCTTACTTACGGTTCTCAGCTCCTGGGGCGAAAATGTTTCTTTTCAAGATGTAAAACGTGCAACAAAAAAGGGAATACATGTATGATTCTCGATCGGATTGTCAAAGTTGTTGTTGTTGTTGTTGTTGTTGTTGTTGATCTTATGCTCCCCCCGCTTTTACGGGAAGACTCTTGGCCGGTTTACAATAGTTTGTTGATCCTTTTCGATATTGCCGGTTTCCGTCGTCTACGTGGATGTATCATAGACTTTTTCCCGATCTTTTGGATGGAGGCAGTGCTGGTAACTGAACTGAATGTACAAGCACTGGGACATTTTCAAGGGTTTGCTTTGTATGGCTTGATAGCTGCTTGCTAGCAAAGAGAGATGGGAACATACGATCATCTATCACCTACCTTATTGACCTACGAACACGATGCTGTAGTAATCATTATTTACGCCACGTGTAAACGTGACAAGTTCATTCACGAAAAAGAAAAACGTGGGATGTGAAACAGCTTCAAAGCGTAAAGCAAGTACAGAACTAATGCCACCCAGGCGACACCCGCCTACCATGATGTTTACAGTGAACTACCTCGACCTTAGTTCGTACGGCTCGCCTATCATGAATTGACATATGGAACGAACACAAAGTTGAGGCTCGGTTGTAAACTGTTTCGTTTCCGCGGGTGCTGCTGCTGTGCTGTATTGTGCTGTGATGCTTGACGTTGTGTAAGTAGAGGAGGGGAGGATGGGATGGGTTCGCGAAGTTTGTTTTGAATCTAAACCACAACGTACTAAGATATCATCATCTTGGGTAGGTAGTTGTGTCCGAACGGGCTGAAGCAAGTTGATAACATTGCATATGTATGGGCCTCAGTGTTGTAACTGAATGGCTTTTACTCGATTGTTTGAAGTCCTGGAACTGAGGAGCTGGAACGCAGGGGAGAAGACATTAATGGGACGTTCGAAGATGACTTCTCTTTGAAGCTATCCACCAACTGGTCCCGTATCCCAAGAAGCAACGGCCACTGGCATCATTCTTCATCCAGACCCTTCTTCCACCTGACATTTTGGCAATGCTGTAGCCCTACTACCATCTTCATCTCCTCGTCAAATCCTCCCGAACTCAGCCAGTCCTTGTACATCCCCTCAATCTGCTAGTAGTCAACAGTTAACAGTCGGCATTCATCTCTGTCAGTTCCTTCCCGTCTTGCATCTCCCAATCGTAAATCGCACGATCCTCGGCAGCACGTTTCCCTTTCGTGAAACCCCGGGTTTCAACCGACCCTACAACGCCACCGAACGGGAACGTGCTTATGAAACTCGCATGGCTTGCAATGAGCTTGTGCCCTTATCTCTGTCTGTCAGCATTTGATACGATGTGGCTTGCATGCAAGGGGATGTATGACGAGAAAGTGGCTTGGATTGAGGTTGTTTCGACGATACTGGAAAAGAGGAAGGGAGAATGTCGTTTGGTTGATGTGCAAGATTCCCTAGTGTAGGTTGAACCAAATTCGGCCAGATGATTGAGTGGCTTCGTGTTGGTGGGATCGAGGTGTTCCATTCGGTTCAGTTGTTGTGCACTATCAAGCCAGGCAGTTGCTGAGGAAAGGAAGCATCAATCCAGGCCCTCAAACGGCTCCGCTGCTAAACACTCCGTTCTCCTAACTCGTATGAAAGGTGCGGCAGGTCGCCGGCCGGGGGACTCGGGGTGCCGAAGTTCTGGGACTGTGGCCGGCAATGCACGGGTCCTGGACAGGAAGAAGCAGTGAACAAAAACCAAAAAAAGATTATCGATGACTGGCTCGAACGCACCACCTCTCCAGAGGACATAAAAATGATCAAAAAACAACAACCACTCGTTCAGAGCAATGGTGAACCGTTTGACCTCGATTCTGTCGACTGGAGCGTTCCCAGATACCATATAGGTAGACCGGCTAGTAGGTAGTGAAGACCCCTTTACGTGTCTTAGCACACACCGTTCCCGATCCGGACAGATAATGGGTTTTGAGTTTTGAGACTCAAACGGTAGACCACTGTGCCATCTGACCAAGCGGTTGTTGTTGGAAGGAGGGACGAACCAGATCCCTTATATGGTCATTAGGGATTGGGTTGATATCGATGGATGACGGTGTTGCTGTCGACGCTTCTAGAAACTAGAGTACGGGACCTGGCAAAATATCGTGTCAGTTCACATTTTTCCGTAGAGGTAGGTTTTGTCAAACTTGAAGCAATGGAGGCATAGAGCACCCTGCACTCCAGATGGCAAACAGAACGGTGTCGTCGTGATAGACACAAATTCTCTTCTGCTCAAACGTAGAGGCAGCGTCCTCATTTTCTACCTCAATTTTCGAACACGTCCCAGCACGTATTCCGCCTGAGTTGACAATGTTGAGGCCTCTGTATCTCCATGCTGTTTCTTCTCCATGATGTTGGAGCTAGTGCTGATGAAGCTGCCCAGGTGAAGGGGAAACGGTTGTAGCGGACAATGCTAAACAAGTTTCCTTAATTCTGCTCGCGCTGGTTCCAATAATTCTAAGCGCTGAGGTCTTCCACATCTTCTCGTAAAGAGTTTTTCTCCTCATCGTTCCACTCAGATTTGCGGCAAGAGCGATTGAGGGCGAGACGTGAAATCTTCGTTCTTTCCTTCCTCGTCGCTATCCCCGCAGCGTTTCCCTCCAAGTGAGGGCCCCAAAATTTCCCGCAATTTTCTGGGGGTTCCTGTTGGGCTTCCTTTCATCTCTCTATCCCACGGCTGTTTTTCGCTCGAAGAGCTGACGACACGCCTGTTTTCTCTGGCGTTTCGCATTACCCAAATGCGGAAAATGATAATGACATGCTCGTTTTGGCTTCTTCCTCAGCTTCGTCCGCCGAAGACCGCTCGTTCTCCTGCAGCTCTTCGAGGAGCCAGCTGAAGCAAAAGGACGTCATTGATCTCGACCATCGTCCCGAATCCTCAACATAACAGTCCCAAGTCAACGACGGCTCCGATGGTGCCAGGGCCTCGGCCGTCATTCTCAGGACACTTGTCCTTTCTGTACTATTCCTTCGATCTCGGGTGCAGCACTACTCCCAAGAGTTGCTTGCTGCGCGATAAGGATGCCGCTCGTAGGCTTCGGGCGTGGCGAGCTGCACCTGCAATGAAGATGACGCGAGTTCGTGCCGTTATTTCTCTTGTCGCCGAGTGACGAACTTTCGAAACGCCGGAGCGCTGATGTTCCTTGAAAAAAAATTGTTCTCACACGCATTGCGTTCGGGCGTGCGTTGGGGGAGGGGCTGGAGGCGTGTGCATACTGGCGGACTTCCCGGAGGTGTTGAAAGTTGAGGCCTCGTCATCTGCGTCGGACTGCCGGTATTGTTGGTGTTGAAACTCCTCTTTTTCTTCCATGCAGGCCGAACCTCACATGTACGTTTTGGCTCCTTGTGACCACCCGCGTTTCTCTGACACACTGGCCACCAGAGCGGTGGGCATTCTGGCCACATTTCACAGTCAAGACTGGATATTCCGGCTTCCCCGGTTGAAATTCCTTATGTCTTTCGCACACGCCGTGTCGTCATCGACTTCTGCAAGTTGATGGCGTGATTTCTGCCGCCCGCTCGTTCTCTTAGGTCTGGAAATGGTGTCCGAAATAAACATATCGGCCAGCGAAGATGGAGAGGGGCAAAGGAAGACGTGTAGGCATGGAGAGAGAGGACGTTTGACACTACTAACAAAAGTTCAGAGTCATTCTCAAAGTGTCCTTAGGGTTGTTCAGTGTGACGCCCCGAGAGGTTACGAAAGGAGAAAGGGTGTGGTGTAAAGCACCAGGAAATCGATGGGGCATCAGGGGTTTAGTATCCCAGACCTTACCCGGCTTTTCTAGCACATGTTAATCTAAATACCTACAGATGTCGGCGATGTGACCGGACTTCCCCGTGCAGTCCGCCGGAGTGGGAGCCTGATGGCGAATTGGACCAAACAACAGAAGCAAGTGTCGCATAGCAGGCGAGGAGTGAGGTTGATTCTATATCCAAATTAGGAAGTGGTGATATGTACATGACTTGCTGACAAGCACACAGAGTGTACGTCTACAGTCGAGCACGTGTTCCCTTCCCCTGCGCTATCGAGATCCCTTGGATAGTTTGGAACGCAGGGACTCTCCCACATAGGGTCCCCATTGGTCAATATCATGGAAAGTATCTCAATGGGGCAAATTTCCCTGCTTCAAGAAGTGCCTGGGATGCAGTAATCTGGCATTTGCTTGCCTCTACAGGAGTCGAGGTCAGAGCTCGGAGGCCATCACTTAGGGTAGGTTGAATACTAAGAGACCTGGTACAAAAAAGTGTCCAAACTTCAGCAACGACACCAGTGACCGAGATCTGGAGGGGCTATGCTGATGCTTTTCTGTAGGCCTAGCGAGTTGAAACCTGTTCATGCGCTATCATCATAGGGAAAGCGTCTGGCATGTACGGCGCGCCGACTGCAGGTTCACTCCGAACACCGAACCTTGAAGTCAACAGGTTTCTGCGCCATGCACGGCAACTCACAGGTTCTGCATACAAAATTTCTTTCCATACCGAGTGTCCTCAAGCTACGGTGGTAATGGAATTGGCGAGTGTCCTCCTTGACTTCCGCCGTCTCCGTCCGTTTATGCCCCCTTTTCCGCGTTTCACTTACGCCATTTTCTTGGTCGATCTCGAAGTGCTGCAACGAGCTGCAAAATATACCGCACAACCAAACACGGTGACAAAAGGCTCAGAGCCCGGTTGATGCGAGATTTTACTCTTCGAACAAGTGCGGTTCCAAATCCGAATGTCCGCCGCAAGTGTCTCTTCACAAGGAGGCTACGTGGCAAATGCAGACATATGCAGCTCTCGGCCAGAGTCCTTCTCCTGTATGCACTCCCTCGATGGCCGACTGTTGATGCGAGATACAGTCATCTCAGCCTCGAGTATTGAAGTGTATGCACTCGGGCTTCGGACATGTGAGAAGAGGAAAGGTGTTCTATTCCACAAAGCAACCTTATATAAGGCTTCCCTCGACTGTCTTGCCCTTCTCCTTTTTTTCCTTTATCCACACATCGTCATCGGCTTCTATCACCCAACCTGTTACAACAACCACTCAGTTCTACAGGTGTTAAGATGTCTCAATTTACCACTGGCGATGTCGCCTTCCTTTTGGAATGGCACCAATTTAACAACGGCGGAAAAGCTATGCTTCAACGACTAAATCCAACACACTATATGGAGGGTCCTTGTGGACATCCCGTTATTTTATTGAAGAAGACCGCAACTCACGCCTTGGTTACCACCGTCTCAGCCCATGGGGCGGGGCCGTGGGATGGGTGGCGGGCGCCATGGACCTCCGGTCGCCATTACGCTAGGAAAGCAGACCATTTCCGATCATTTGCCGGAACACAGAGGTCGAACAGCCACAGGGCATTCCTCCGCCTTTCCAAGGGGGCTTGGCCCAAGCCGAAGGGTTCGTGGGTCCACGTGGAGAATGTTCTCCTTGTTCCTCTCTTTGCTTTGGGCATCTTCACGAAGCCCAAATGCTGGGAGAGGAACGGGACCATTCTCCACGTGGACCAGACCAGTATGCACGATCTGATGATGCATATCCAGGTAGCCAACCCCAAATGGTTTGAGCTTCTTGGCCGACTCGATCTACTCGCAAACAACAAGCCAAAAGCAATCAAGACGAAGCAGCCCCGTCCTCCTCCTCGAGCGGAAAGTTGGACCCCTCCTCCTCCCGCTACAACCTGGGCGGAGGTCGTGAGAAACAGGAGAAGATAATCTCCTAACATCAACGAGACTTCGAGACGCGTGCGGTGGTAACTTAGCAAACAACGAGGGGGCGTGGTGGTCATACACTCTCAACCCTCGGCTGCGGGTTACTTATCGTCGCCGTCGTCGTTATCAGAACACAACAGAATCGGGTGGTCGAAGAAGAAAGAAGAAGAAGAAGTCTCCCTCAAACACGGCTTTAAGTCTGCGGACCCTTCTTTCCTCTCACGACCTATCATCACCTACTATTACCATACGACAACCATTCCGACCTCGCCATCATCATTGCGATCCTCACTCGCCACCCACCTTTATCGTCGGAGGAATCCCAATCGAGTCGAATTGGTTACGAACAACTCAGCTGAAGGAAGAAGAAGAAGGAGAAGAGCAGCTCCCACAACAACACGGGCCTCAAGTCATCGTGACCCTTCTTCCCACTCTACCATAACCATAACCATTACCACACGACAAACCTTTCCGACCTCGCCATCCTCGCCACATCACTCTCATCTCTCACCACCCATTCTTAACGGAGGAATCACGATCGAGTCGAATCGGTTTCGAACAACAACTCAGCTGAAAGGAAGAAGCAGAAAACGAGTTCCCACCCCTCGGACTCTTGTCTACCTATCTAGCTAGACCCTTCTTCCCTCTCACCTACCTACCAACCATTACCTCACAACAACAAACCTATCTACCCGCCTCACTCGCTATCCTCACTATCTCACCATTCTCGCCAATCGGGCACCCATTCTTCCACGGAAGAATCACATTTTACCATCTATCGAGTCGCGTCAAGTCACGAGTTTCAGGTTTTGGTCGCCTTTTTTTTTTGTTTTTTTTAAAGCAGCCCGTGAAAAAGGGGGTTGCCTTTTTTTTCCTACTTTTTTTCCCGGAAGAAAAAGAAGAAAAAGGTCATGCTAGCTCGTTGGTTATGAGCATCTGTCTTGACAGACAGAAGGTTCTGGGTTCGATTCTCGGGCGGATCTATCTCTGATTCATCTTCTCTGAGGAAAAATTTACAAGTCATGTATCATCAAGCGTTGCGAGTTGCGAGTTGTTTGAAAGTTTGTCTGTGGGTTTGGTTGGGTTGTGTTCTGATCGACGAGGCAAGGAAGTTGGATATTTGTGTGGGAAGATGGCCAGGGCAGGGCGTCTTCAAGTGTGTTTTACGGTCATGTATTACTCGGGGTTGTCGATGCTTAATGTCTGTTGTCTCTGCTGGTTTCACGATGGGTGTAAAACCAGATACGAAGAACAGACTCGTCGTCGTTTACTACGAAACCACAGAGATCCCGTCGGGAAGGCAAACATTTGATTCTGCAGATGATAAAGGACGCAGAAGGAGGGCAGGGGATAAGGAGGACATTCAAGGAGAATACCATCGGAAAAGCAAGCGAGTCGGAGTGTCGTTTCAGGCGTTGGATATCAGGAATCGAGAGCATCAGTTTCGCGGACGGAAAAGGCAATTCGAGTATCGTGACCATCAAAGCGATGCTCGAGGGCTGATGTTTGGAAAATCCCTTTGG
The DNA here is from genome assembly GCA_009804845.1 of Neurospora sp. FGSC 26637. Lineage (NCBI taxonomy): Eukaryota > Fungi > Ascomycota > Sordariomycetes > Sordariales > Sordariaceae > Neurospora > Neurospora sp. FGSC 26637. The sequence continues at coordinate 92,175 of RAOC01000013.1, read as the reverse complement.
TGCGACGAGTTAGAACATTGCAGGATTTTGAATGGAATTGGGAATTGCGTTGCTCCTGCCATGATGCATTATCTTGCAGGTATTTCATGCAAGCCCGTGTTGTGGTTCTCATCTTCGTGTTTTCCGTGGATGAATCGTGCCTTCCGCAAGTGATGTGACAGCACTCAGGTGCTCTGGTTGAGTTCTTCAAGGCAACTGTGATGGACGAAAAATTAATCATGTCAGAACACCACTTTTCTGGGGTTATGAGAGACGGATATCGTGGTACTTGTTCATGCCCTTGCTTTTCAACGATGCTATCCTCGTAACCCGACTGACATAAGACATCAGCAACATTTAATCAAGGCCCCTTTGACACCTGTCCCCTTATTTTTAACAAAAGTTATCCATGGCCTGCCTGCTATCATTTCATTCGATACACCAATGGTCGCGCACATCCTGTCCATTCGGAAACAAAAAAACAGAACGACGGCCCATGTGCGCTGGTCAATGACATGGACACGCCTCGAACACTCGTCAATCACAATGCAACTGACACCTTAACCACTTCGTACAAGCCTCTCAAATGACCTTCGAGCTTTTCAGTTACTCATAAAGACTGTGACTCCCAAGCGTGCGATGTTGCTCAAGTGATATGGTCCAGTGTCATTCACCGTGGCCATGGCGGCGGAACTCCCGGCCCGACCATCGTGATCCAGTTTCGTACCTCGTTGGGCACAAAGTCAGTACAAGTACGATGACAAACCTTCTGGTCGGATCGTGATCCAGTACCGAGTTTCGGAGACAATACCTTCAAAACGCGTGCTTGCCATAGCAGAGAATCATCTAGATCCCCGAATGTGATCAGTGTACACGGAATTGAAGGGCGCAGTCATCCGCTCGACATCCGCTCACAAACATACTCGACAATACCAGCCATCATCGTCGCGGCGACAAGAAGACGTCAGAGTCACACCAATCGGCCACTACAACGGGCGTGTCGGCCGTCAGCGGATAATTAACCCGATTCAACACGCCGCTCGCTACTACCAACGGTCCTGTGTTCCATTCCGTTCGCCGAACTAACCAACAACCGACCGACTAGCATCCAACCAAACAACCGTCTCGGCGTCTTACTCACACACTCATGCTCACTTGTATCGCAGTCATGGCTCGTGCTTACCTGCCTACCCGCTCGTACAGTGAATCATTCTGATTGATCGTGAAAATTATGAGCGAAAATGCTGACATCCATGTTTTCTTTCTCTCTCGTCTCTCTCAGGGATGGATGAGATCCGTTTTACCAACTCGACACACCCCCCTTACAACACGTTCGTTCCTCTTCTCGTATCTACCAGAGAAATAAATGTGTGTGAACTCGAAGTATGTCATAACCGCCCCTGTCAGTCATGGGTATTCAACTTTCAAAACTTCGTTTAAGTTCCCGTTTAGGACAGGCATATGGAACTTCCCGCGCCAGCTGGCACCTAACTCGACACCCTGTCTGTCTCAGTGTTCATCGTATCGAAAATAATCACGAATCTCGATTGGATTGATGATTGCTGACAGAAAGTCAATCGGCCGTTGTTTGTTACCCTTACCCACATAGTAGGTTGGTTTGATCTCACTTGCTGACTGACGGTTTTGGTTTTGCGGCGGCTTACTCACCGACTGGGTCCATGTCTAGAAACTTGGAATCTCACCTCACCTTGGGCCCACATCGTGCTACGGTCGGTACTCACCGGGAGGAGTTTCCTGTTTTTTTCTTCTCGTTACTGAGAGTGAAAAGCGTAGGTTGTTGGACATGGCTACAACAATACAATCATCTGAGCGGATAGTCTCGAGCCAAGTTGAGGAGTAACGACGGTCAGATGGAGTTGGCAAAGCGTACCTACCTCTAGGTATTCTGTCCCTGATCATGTATGAACATACCAATACGATGTTTATGGGAGTAGTGTCGCCATAATTTTTGAATAACATGATAATGAGCTGAATGAACTCAATTAGTTGAGCAATGCTCACACATCAGTCAGTGATAACGGCGGATCGGATTAATTGCTTCCAGGACCGATATAGACTTACAGCTGGATAAGACAGCCAAATCTTTGACCTCCACTCCTCTGTTAGAACGGAGAATTGTAGAGGTGTGAGACTTGACTGCTGCCTGCTCCCCCTGTTACTGCGCACCAGTTTCGCCTTGGCCAGCCTTGACCTCGAAAGGATAATCCACGGGCCGCTGATCTCAAAGGGGAAATCCCGAAAAACTCCGCCCCCAACCCAACCTGCCTGGGCCTGCCTGCCCATCGCAATAATTCGCATTCCTACCTACGTTTCCCGTGAAGAGCGAGTCTCGGAGTTCATGTGCGACCAAGCCATGTTTCGTATATTTGTCGAGACTAAACCCACTTTTTTTTTTTTGGGGGTGCCCAGCCGTGAGCCGCGCAAAACCTTCCGGGGCGCATCACCAAATCCACGATATTTGTAAAGTTATTCAGTGTCGTCAATCCAGTTAAGTTGTTGATACTAGCGTCCTCGCCTACTATATTACTATTTTAAACGCCTGCATTACTTTAGTCCAGATATACGTAAAGCCTTCGTTGTTAGTACTGCTTACTGTGTAAGTGCCGAGGAGGGTGCTGGAAATTCGCCCTCTACGCCTCCTTAGTCCTACTTAGTTCACTAAAAGCACTTAGTATTTAGGGTAATCCCATTAATAGAGATAACGAAAACGATAACGATATTGACTTCGACATCGACAGCAACAGCTTCGAATAAATTGCAGTATGAGAAGAGGGCGCGTATAAATGCACTTGGCTGGCAATATGGTGAGGTTGGTGCCTGGGCCCTGGGCGCGATTTGGGAGCCAGAGATTGGCTGGGCGCCCAAAAAAGTAGATTTAGTCTATCCACGTATGGATTTGAGTCTATCCAGCTAAGGATTTCATAGAATTCGTATACGTCCCGGATTCCTTCACAGAAGTTCACGATTTGTTACGGAAGTAAAACTGCGGATTGTGGAAAATGCGCGGTTGCCGCGGTGATATGCTTCGAGGGGAATTCTCGATCGAATGAGAAAGATTCCATATTCCATAGTGTAGGCTAGCGAGGGCGGATACGTTCGGGAGAACTGAATGTGACAATGGGTGGGCTTCCGGGATTTTCTTGGGTTTGCGACTCTGGAAAAACCACAACTTGTCAGCGCCAACAAATCGTGAAGTCGGAATTTTGGACAAGATCACGGCCCCGGTTTTATCGGGCCCCACTACGAACGGTTCACGGTTCTCGGCTCTCCGTCCCGAGAAGACGGGACTTGGTAAAGAACCCCGGCCGGGCCTAGAAGTTGGGTGTTCGTCATCATGCTTTAGTTTAGAGCATGTTTCAAGTTGTTGGAGTTGTTTTTGGGCTTGTGACTTGTCTACACCGCACCGGCGATACGTGTACAACCTGGTGGTGCTTGGCCGTTACTTGGTGGTTGCTGCCAGCTGGGCGGGCTACACTACACTAGCGGTATTCCAGGGTAGGGGGAGTTGGGAAATGTCGGTATCGAGACGGGATGTGTTGTTGTCGGTGAGCAAAGTGCATCGAGATTCTTCCAGTTTTGGGCGGGATGGATGAAGTTCGAAGGAAACGAAACCCGAAAGCAAGAACATAATTGCTTCCGGGAAAGGTGGGCGACACCAGTAGGTACGTATCTCAGTATCGTGTTCGATACAGTCGAGGGAGTTGAGACTTCAGGCTGTCTACGACAACCCCCGTCGGGCAAATGTGAAGTGCAGATCTTCTTCAACTTCAGGGCCTGTGTCTTCTTTCGGGAAACAGTAAACTCATCACTCACAACGCCACAAGGCTTTAATATGCTGAACGGTAGCCATTGCGATTTGCGGCTCTCGGTCAGGCAAGCCTCTTTTTCACTAACCAGCCACTCGGAAACCAGAAGGTCTTTCGAAGCCTCATGGCGTTTTGCCTTGGCTGAAGCGGTCCGACGTGCATGTGCATATTCGGGAGATGCAACTGAAAGTCACAACTCCCGTCAGGCTCGGACTCGAAGAAACTCCAATTCATCCATCCAGTCAGCCCCAGGATAACCAGAGGTTACAATGAGTTTGTGGGGTTTCTGCCTGTCCCTCCCGCTGCAGCTCTGACATGTTCTGCCGTTCGGGAGGGAGGGATTGGAAGGGAGTTCTAGCCCTGCCTGTTTTTGTCAGCTTGCCTTGCGGAGGGCTCGGGAATTGTCACCTCGTAACACAGGCGTCCGAGGCACTATCGATCGCTTATACAGGCAGTAGGCAGCGAAGGGCAGCCTTGAGGATCTAATTTCCGTGATAATCCATGCTAGATCTCGGAAGATATGGAATGAGTAGTTCAGCCTTTCAATCATGGAAGCTCGCTGGGACGGGTTCTTCGTAGCCGCTCCAGCGCTTGTGTGAGAATTGTGAAATACATTGCATCGTCGTAGTTGTGAACCTCGAATAACCGGGAAACGCCGTTTGCGATGATGGACCTTCGTTCGTGGGTCGACAATAGTCACAGCAAAACTGCAAAGTTCAACAAACCGTACGACCTGAGAACAAATCTCAAGAACGCAAAAATGCCGCGATACAGAAAACTCGAGAATTTCCACGCCTTGAGCCTTTTTCCTAGCCAAGAAGAGGTCTTTTTTTGGTTTCTTGCTTTGTTTTTTTCTCAACTTCACGATGAGTCGAATCTTCGCATATCGAGAAGTCAAGAAAATGGCCCGATGCGGAAAAATGCTCTCAAACACCGCAACAGCACAGGCATTCGGTGTGTAAATTGACCCGGGCAATTCTCTATCGTGAACCTCGTTGTCCTTATCGGTTGGACCCGTCTATCCCGCAACCTTCTTCCCGATGCATTGTGCCGATTCTCCAGTTCTCCACCAAAGTAAACAAAACCAACAAAAACATGGATGATGGCTGTTACATATCACGAACCCAAACCACGAACATGTCGCCGGCACGTGCTGAACTCTGGGTTCCCCAAACTTGCCAGAGTGGCAGAGCTCCCCGACTCCCGGGATTCTTTGCATCATTGTGCCCGCTAGAGTTTCGGCCGAATTGTAGCACATGACCGATGACTCTTTTGGCAGTGTTGTTGGTTCAAGGTCGCAACTCGCGAGACCTTGTGGCAAAACCTGGTGGAATGAGACCTTTTCACGGTCGCTGATGACTCCGAATGGAGCTGAAAGCTCAGCTGGAACCGTGAGGCTCATCTCATTTGGAGTCTAGAAGCCTGGCGCAATATGTTCCCCGATATTGTGTTGACAGCGAGTGACACATTGTTGATAGGTGTGTCCGATATCGCTGATTGTCTCGTCACTATCGCGGGATGAGGTGACGGCAGCAGAGACTGCCCAGTTGACTCATTTTGGTGGTGAATGGTGAAACATCACGCGGTGCGATATGGGGCGACGCTAGGGTTGGGGTTTTACCTGCTACATACTGGCCTGACGTTTCGACGGCAATACCGTTGGTCGCACGGCGTTCGAGTGAACAAGTGGAGCAACGCGGGGATCTCCGGGGCCAATTTCATGGCGTTGTACACTAGCAACTGGAAATTAGGGTCTTCATGTTGATGATGATGCTGGCAGCTGCTCTTGAAAGAGTTTTGCGAAAGCGAAGAAAAGGCTGGTGATTATCTGATGCTCTTCGACGTCTATACGGTTTATTGGAGGTCCGATATTGTGCCACGGGGCCGCATTTCCATGAGTGATCATTGTGAACCTATTGGATTACACCGGATCATCAAGTATGGCTCGAGTGGGATTGGTTGTGACCTTCTGCGGCTTCACAGGCGTTTCTCATCATCATGGTTCACAGCGAACAACCAATTATCTGGAGGATTGTTKTCATCGACACACTGCCGGAACCATATACCGCAAAGACTCGCGGGATAGCTTTTTAGGTTCCAGGGAAATCAGGCATAATCAGTACACTTGAGGCACCTCTAGCATTGCAGACTGCTCGAATCTCTTCCAAAACCCAAACCCTAAGGCACCTAATACATAGATTCTGCCAGTTAGGCCCTGGAACCTAAAAAGCTATCCCGCGAGTCTTTGCGGTAGTGTAATGCCTATAGTTTCCAAGTTCTGGCTTCGAGGGGGCAGGAGGTTGCAGTGGTGTCGAGTGTGTCTCGGATTCGAAAAGACGAGGCCGAACGGTCTGCGGGAGTGGTGTTATTCTGCAAAGCAACTGACCACTGCGGGCATTCCCAGGAGCGACAAAGAAGGCATTGCGGAGGCGTTGCGGATTGACGGTTGTTGATGCTCTGGCAGACTGGCACAGCCTGAGCCGCAAGATTGAAGCCCGAATTATGTGGGGAAGCCGTGTCGCCGTGTCATAGCCGCAACCGCAACCGCGACCGCCATCATAACCGCGACTTAAAGCCAATAGAAGGGCATGATCGACGACGAGGATGTGCAAAAGTCAAGGTCGGAAATGCATGTCTGTGATGGCTTGCAAAGTGGCAGAATCTCCGGGTGTTGTTTGAGCTGGCCGGGAGGGTTGATGCCAACCCTCTAGCATGAAACCGGTCCGAAGAACCAGCAGCTGGATTTCAACAGACGCATGTAGTAGTCCATGCCAGTGAAGTTGGAAATTCTTTGCAAACATGCAGACTCTTGAGGATTTGCCTGCCTCCAAGGCTGTGTCGCGCTTGCTGTGATAAAATTAACCTGGCCAACCGTCATCGCGGTGCGGCTGTGAAGGAAGGGACTGAGAAAGAGGCCTGCCGAGAATGCTTGGAACAAAGGGAAAGTGGAAGCCGAGGAAGCCCAAAAGCAAGTGGGAACGGGAACTGCCCGGTTCGGGGCTTGGCTTTCTCTCGGCGGTGATTGGATGGGATTGGCAGGAGGGGCTGGTGGGGTATCATGGCCTTGACAGTTGACACTTGTAAGAGTTGACTAATTCCATAATTGTTAGTGCTCGTTAGTGCTTGGTGATTCACAGTAGAGAATCAGACTTTCATCACCTTCATCCATGAGATTTGTCTTTGTGATGTAAGGTTTGACTCAAAGCTGCATCTCTTGTTCGCCATCAGCTCTGCTGTGGGCCTTACAGGCCTCGCAAACACAGTTCCATTTGAACATCATGTTGCTGCCCTGTCGCAACCTCACCAGCAACCGAGAACTCCGTTGGTGACTCTGATTTGCCTTCGCTTTTTCCCGTCCGGCTGATGATGGTGTGCTGCTTTTTCTGTGGCAACGGCAACTCCTCAAGACATGGACATGTGTCGCGACCCCTCTTGGTTTGCCTGTTGGGTCTGTACAACCTCACACACACTCTGGACGGAACAAACCACTCTCGAGCCACTTCAGCTGTGCTATGGTTGTGTTCTCGACCGGCGCGTTGCTTGCTGGACGCCGTTTGAGTCACACTGCAAACTCAGCCTAGGAGTTTTGGAAAAGGGGCCGCCAACACCATCTGTGGTTTGAAGGGTCGCCGATCTGCTTCATGAGAATCTTGAGACTGTCTTCATACCATCTACCACCACACTTGAACACACGACGTTCCATTGCCTGCAATCCCACAAACCGTCGGCGTCTGGTGGTGGTGGTGGTGGTGGTGATGATGCAGTCTGCGCCCCCGTTCCCCGGCCTAAGCCGCTTCAGGCCCAATGGTAGCTCTCTTGCCCGTGCTGCCTTTCAGGTGCTCTGGATGAATGAATCCGAAGAGAACCAGCGAATGAGATGGCAAGTCGCACACAACCGCACCCCCGCCGACTTGCAGTGCGAGGGCCAATCAGTGTGTTGCGGCCTCGCAACATTTCCCTCCTTTCTCGCTGCACACGATTTCGAGTTGAAACTGGGTGATGTCGCGCGGTCTTGAGTGAAGGGAGACTGAACAATGAGAGAAAGAAAGGGGCGGAAAGGAGTCTGATGGCGCCCGCAACGATGATGAGAAGCGGTTTGGACAACTGAAAGCTTACAAAACCATGGGCAATTTGTTAAGTGAAGCAAATCCTTTGCAAAGGGCAAAATCACGAGAATGAAAGTGTAGATATTCAGCTGGACCTGCCCCATCCACTTCCACTTGCCATATCAAATACCATCAGATAGTGACCAGGCGACCGTGCAGCGGATCCATGATGCCCTGAGTGGAGGCACATCATAGCTCTATGCATGGAAGGTGATTCCCTTGCGTCAACGCGGAGCAGAAAGGGGAGAGCTTGCAAAAAGGTACTCCAGTCTGCTAACTGCCGGAGTTCCCCATTTGTACCAAATGCCACGTACGGGCCGGCAATTCCTGTTACTCCATCGAGTACCGACGACATCCGCTCGACTCTGGTGTGGGAAGGAACAGTCACCTTCAAAACTCATCGACACCCACGCTTTCGTCTCTCAATCCTTCCTTTTCTCTGACCAGCACAGCAGCCATGTATTCCTCCAAGATCTAAGACGATCGCGACTCAGGTTTCCCCCAAATTTGTAGTCTGCGTGATAGATCTGGTGCATTTGCACGCCTCTTTTCTCTTACGCCCACGTCGTCACAACCACCATCATCGCCAACAAATAACCAAAAGCTCTCTTATTAATCTACCAAGTTTCCCACCCTCGCAATTGTTCCCAGTCTCTCCCAGGCCCCGTCCCATCTGTGCGTCGCTGCCTGGTATTTGTCTGAAGCCGTATTCTCCTTTTCCGTGCGGCATTCGCTTGACCCTGCGACAAAGGAAAATCAACAAGGACCAAACAAGTGGAAGAGCCCAGACCAGTCATACAGAACGTCAGGGTTTTCAACGAAAGACACACCACCAAACATCATCACCAGACCGAATCGGCATCCGGCGCCTCACTCCCCTCTCTGCTGAAGACGGCGGGAAAGACTCACTCCTTAGCACACAACACCACCTGCCCATACGACAAAGAAGCACGGCAGAGGCAAACTTCATTATTCCTCACCGCAACGTCAATTGCTCGCCACAACAGCCAAACGAGATCCATTTTCAGTTTCCGTCTTGGGAGGCTGGTCACACCACTGTAAAAGTGCGCTGAAGACAAAAAAGTGTTAGCACAGGCACCTGTCACCACACACAGCAGAAAGAACATCCCGTCACTCCCGTCATCCACATCGCACATTGCACATCGCACTTGCACATCTTACACAGGTGAACGCCCTGCCAGTTGCAGCCACCTGTTACCCTCCTTAACAAATTTCCGATCCGTTGTAATTCCGACATCGAATCGATTCCGTTGCTAGGGCTCTTTCGCCACTCCAGCCCAAAGCCAGCGCGTGCGAAAAGAGTCATCGAGAAGAGGAGACGGCAGACCAGGGTCGCCCCCATCCGGTTCCATCAGGTCCCCATCAGGCCCATCAGGTCAGCGGTCCAGCGCAAGACCAACAAGACCCGCCCATCAGGTCCCTATCGCACTCCAAGTCCAAGTCACTCACAGTGCCCGCAGGCAGCTGGTCGAGTCTTTTTGCTGTTCGCCCCCCCGATCCCAGAAGGATAAGGCCACGCGCCCGCGAAAGAGTCACCCTTTCTCGCCTACTCCCATCCGACAACGGGGGTGCATCGTCACCACCTCACCACGCATCGCCGTCCACGCCTTTTAAAACAAGCCGACCAGACACGTCGTCTGCCTCCCCCACATCGAGCCAGCTTCCCAGTCTGTACCTTGCATATCCAGTCTGCACGGCGTCACCTACCCACACCGACATCACTATCGCATCGATCGCAACCACCTCATCACAACACCGTCGACGACAACACAATTACACACCAACCCACCACACGCTAACCGCAACTACAACAACAACAACACTCCTTACCCTCTCCGACTCGAACCTATTCAAAGGTCTTCACGCCTTTAACGACAACAACTTCAACGACTCATAACCACCTCGAAACGATACACTTAGACAACACCCATCCCGAGTCGCGCATATGGTAGCATACTAAGCCTACCATAAGCACCCCCTCTTTCGCCCCCGTTCAACCTCGGCGAAATCATCCACGAAACGATGCATCTTGCGCTTAAACACACTACTCCAGTCGCCGTCTCTGTCGTATCTTCCGGTCCGTTCAATCGTGGAACTCTGAATTCCTGCGCTTTGCTGCTCTAGGATATTCTCTCTCTTCGATATACTTTGCTTCGCCTTGTTACCGGTGAAGCTTGCATCTCGATAGGTTCACGATCTGCTCAATACTATAACGGTCTAATCGGTCGATACTACAACCTGACGGCGGCTGGAGATACTTGGTTTTGATTTCAACCACCATAAGTGCACCATGAATCTCAACAGCGAACGTCGCGTGCACCCCCGCTGCAGCTCGCTTCTTCGAAACGCCTCATATCCCACAACCACCCTAACCTCCTACACCTCCGTCGATTCCCTTCTCCCGGTCTCTTCTTTAATCTCGGTCCCGTCCGACACTACTTCGTCCCAAGACTCGGATGATTCCCGCTCGAGCGCATCCGACACCGAACAATCTTACCGCACCTTTTTTTTCCCCACGCAGTTTTCGAACTCGTCGCAAACTTCCATCAGCTCTGTCGAGAGCCTTTGTGAATCGTCCGTAAAGCATGTTAGTCACTGGCAGAAAAGTTGCGCTGAACAGGCCAAGGGCGACCGTCTTTTGAGACAAAACCCCCGGCGCACAAACCGCTCAGCGACCTCTCGTACCGGACATCCGCCCTCTCTAGTGAGACAAGATGACCGCAAAGTTAACTTCGTTGACACCGTTGTCGGTAAGGAGTATCTACTACCGGTTTTCTAGATGGACATATGCTCAAATTTCTTTCTTAGATTCAGCCACCTTGACCGTCGAAGCCATTTGGCCTTTGTCTTCGGCCTGCCCTCGCAACGGCAATGGAGCGAATCCGGGGCTTTCGCTGCGCCAGTTCATCCAGGAGACGCTCAAGCGCTCGCGTTCCAGCTATTCCACCTTGACGGTTGCACTGTACTACTTGATCCTGATCAAGCCTCATGTCCCTGCCTGCGACTTCACCATGGAACAGTCTCGCGATTGCCTCGAGAACCCGGGTCTCCAGTGTGGGCGCCGCATGTTCCTTGCTGCTTTGATTTTGGCTTCCAAGTATCTGCAGGACAGGAACTACTCGGCAAAGGCCTGGAGCAAGATCTCTGGCCTCAATGTCAAGGAGATCAACCAGAATGAGATGGCTTTTCTCTTGGCGGTCAACTGGAAGTTGCACATCCCAGACCACTTATATGAGCGGTGGACTGAGTGCATGGCCAAGCTCAACCCGTCGCTTCCGCCCTGCTCTGGTTCTGCAGCCCAGCAGATCTATCAGCAGCAATGCGCCAACTACAAGAACGCTATCCGCAAGTTGACTCCAGAGTTGGATAACGTCGAGGAAGTGGCCTCCTGGTTCCAGCAGAGATCGCCTGTTATGGTGCCGGCTGTCGCCAGATCGCTCTACACGCCTCCGTTTGAGCGCTCTTCCCCTTTCGAGAGCAAGGTTGAGTGCCGCGCTAGGATTCCGGCTCCTATGGCAACTCCTGCTGTTATGGAACCGAGCCCTTTCGCCGTGCAAGCGGAGTGCCGCATGGCTCCGGCGCTTGGCTTGCTCCCGAGCCCCCGTCCTACTCCTCAGCTGCGCACAATGGCCAGTACTCCTGCAGTGAGTGCTGCGTCTTGTCTTCTTGCAAGGGGCTCGTCGATGGGATATGCTATGCAGCAGGTCTCGCACGCAATGGCTGCTCAGGTCTCGGATCGGTGGCCTTCGGCTTCATCTCCCCCTTATCTTAATCGCCGTTCGTCTCTTGCCAACAGCGTTTCTACTGCGTCTTCCCCCGAATCCATGGTTTCCGATTCGTCGCAACTGTCCCGATCTTCTTCTTTCGCCGCTACTTCCGTGGAAAGTGCGCCGTCGTCTGACTCGGATGCTCAGGCGCGCTACCAGTATGGAAAGCAGGAGGGTGAGAAGTATGGTCTACAGCCAGTTATTGTTTCGGCTCACGAAACCTATGGAGGCAATACCTTGACGCTTTCGCCCGAGTCCTACTACATGGATCCGGCGGGCCAGAACCTCAATGACTACAAGGTTGCTGCACTTGCTCTTCAAGACTTGCGCCGTCAGGGCAGTGATCTTCCGGCTAGAGCGGGAATGAAGCGTGCTAGGGCTCCTTCTACCGACAAGCCTCTGCAGGACAACGTTCGCGACCTTCTTTCTGGCATGGACTCTGTGAAACCATCTCGCCAGATGCCGGTCCGCTCCTTCTCCGATGAGAGTTACAAGCGGCTCTGTTTCTCGGTGGAAGACGCTCGGCCTGCAATCCCATCACTTCATCCCGCCATGGGTGGTATCGGTGGTCCCGGGATGTGGGATGGGATTCTTTGCTAAGCAGTTGCGATTATTCTTCGTAATATCCTTTACGTTACGTCACGTCCGCATTTAGCAGCACATTTTTTTCACTACCTGCCTTTGTGACAAGCTTATAATTCCATATGTTCACATGGGGAAACATGGAAGGCGGCGCGCTGGAGTTAAGATTTGCAGTCCAACCTTGGAAACATCAAGCTAGACAGCTTAGATGGGGCACCCAAGGAAACAGGCTAAAAGCACTTTTTGCATGCATTGTCCTGGATCTGGGAAACGGCATTGGGATGGTTGGGCTCGTGCTTTGTTTTGCCTTTTGCGCTGGCGAACCGGTGGCTGTAGTTTAGTGTACGATGAGGAGCGATGGTTGTGTCCGTTTGTTGTGGTTTACAGTCTTTTTTTTTTCTTCCTCTTTCTTTGATTTTTCGAACGCACGATGATATCCGCGTCTTCTGGACGCTTGGCGAATTCAGGGCATAGGAGGCAAGCACTTGGAACGTCCTTATGAGCATAATGGATTTTGGAGGAACACACATTTCTACAACTGCAACCAGAAGCAGGGCGCAAAGACAGCGCATACGAACAAACGCAGCAGAGAAACCTTGGCTTGGGAATATCCGACAACGGCTTTCACTCGCGGACGACCAAACCGACGAAGTCGAATGGCTTGCCAGGTTCCTGAACTCTCTCGCTGTGCTTAAGAAAGCCTTACTTGGCAATCCACACGAATAAGACTTGGGATCTTAATTTCACACATTCTTTGGAACCGCTCTCGAATCTCCTCCGTCCGTCCCTTCGTTAAACACACGCGCACGCACCGAGAACATCGAACCCTTCGTATCATCGGTCGATCGTCGAGTTTAGTTTACAGGCAAACAAAATGGAGCTATACAGACAAGCACACATACACACCCGGTTGCTTAACCAGCCGGATGGGTCTAGTTGCAAACTTACCAAAATCGAACACCTTTATTAAACACAAAATGTGTTCTGACATGCGTTTTGCACAGATTTTCTACACACCGTGCCGTTCGTTCTGCCTCCTTTCGTGCCTGCGCCAACCGTTTACAACCAGAGAAACGAACTGTGAGCCAAACAAGAAGCCAAGCTTAATCACGAGACCAGACTCAGAGAAAGAGGCCTACCGAGCCAGCCGCAACGGATTCACGACACGACACGAGATTTACGTATGGACCGATCAATGAACGATACGGATGACATGATGCCAAGCGAGTGAGGTAAGTGAGTGGTAAGTTGCTTCTATCCCTTTGTCACATCATAAGACTGCTCGCGTGAGTCTCATTCTCATGGAACAAAACTCACCGGAACGGACGGATCGCAAACCCCAAGTGAGGTTGCCATCCGGTTTTTCTTCAAGATCACTCGCCACGTGTTGTGCTGTGTCACACGGCGGGAAAACTCTGCTTCACACTTTCCCCGTACCATACTGTCGTCCTTTCCATGTATGACTGGATGGGCCCTCTAGCCGCTCATAGCCGCTTTCTCGTCAAGATGAAGAAGGTACGAGGTACGAATAAGGAAGGCACGAAGGCACGAAGCTGAAGACCCGTGAAGCATGAGACGGATGTGCAGGCATGAGAAGCACGAGAGGCCTGACAGGCCCAAACGTCAAGCTTTCACCTCCTCATTTCGGTTCATCGTTCACACGATCCTCGCGATCCAATAGCGTGTGTAACATGTCTTAGTGGCATCTTCTGTCTCATTATCGTAGTCCGGCAGTTGTCAGGAGCAATACCGGTCATTCTCATTCTCATTCTCATCTCATGTGGGCAAACCAACCATCAAACATCCAGCATCATCACTCAATTAGTACTGGGACGGAAGGAACCCCGGAGTCACGGAGTCGCAGAGTCACGGAGCTTCCTTCCCGGACTCAAGACAGGGCAGAATATTCACACAAGCACACCATATTTGCACACAAATTTGTGAGTGAGTGTTACCTGCTCCCATCCCCGTCCCAGCCCAAAGGAGGAAGGGGGAAAATTCCAACAGAGGCAGACCGAGTTGTGCCCGACCGAGTGACTCACACCGGAAGAGGTCGGAACACCTCCGATATATGTTCCGAACTTACACACATGGGCATGAGCACGCCGCATGAGCCATGAGTTCCTCCGGACCGGGGAGTACCCTCAGCTGTGATCCATTGATCGCCGCCTAGCCCAGTTTGCCTGGAATTGGGGCCTTTTGGGGACCCACTTAGTTGGGTCTTCTTACTTACTTACTTGACAGTTACGATGGAGTTATTGAGATGGGGTCGGTTCGGTTGGCGTACCCTTGGGCTGATTTTGTGATTGTTGGTGATGGGAAACTGTCGATACTCAACTTCATGCTTCCGTTTTGGTCTCGCCGGCCGGTTTGCCGGGGTCGCGTTGGGTTGGGATAAGAGCTGGGGGGTCTTTGTTGTGCTTACTCCGTCGGGACCTGAAGGAGACTTTGAGGTATGTATTGTTATCAGACTAGGTACAAGGAGTTAGTTGGTGTCGTTAGTCCTAGTCCTAGTCGTGAGGCCCGAGGACCAGACTACATCTCCACGACACTCAGTTCAGGCAGGCTGTTCTGTTCATTCCGATAGGGAAAAACTATTCTACATCGATACAATACGGTGGCAGGTTGTAGTTAGGTAAACACGGCAGGCCTTTATCTCAAAGTCCCCTTAGTTGAACCGACCGACCGGCTACATGACAAGATTATCCGTATAGGTATCCTGCTTCTCATCCCGGGTCGGGTTGCCCGTGTCTCTAGGTAGCGAACAGATTGATTGATGATGGTGTCTGTCTGTGAGTGCTGTGTTGTTTGCTAAAGTTGATGCTTAGCTAGAACTTTTCAAGACGACACTACTAGTGCCATCCTGCCTGTGTCCTACATGTCCTGCCTGTCCTGCCTGTCCTGCCTGTCCTGCCTGTCCTGCCTGTCCTGCCTGTCCTGCCTGTCCTGCCTGTCCTGCCTGTCCTGCCTAGACTAAACTAGCCTTGCTTAAGGTAGCCTCGTTTGGCCTTCAATTTAAATTTGACTGACTGACCTTGTCTGCATGTCTTGTTTAGACTTCCATTGGGGAAAAAAGGTCATACATGGTAGCCTATCGTTGGAAGGGGTTGGAGTTGGAGTTGAGTGATATCGGGTGAAGAGGCAAACGAACGGATGAGACGGGAAAACAGGAGGACTGGAGTATCCTATCCGTATCACCCTTCCTTTCCGTTCCGGCATGATGGTATCTCTCTCCAGCAAGAAATCTTGAGGCTGGGCCCACTGCGCACTGCGAGTGGAAAATGGCTGGACTTGATGGTTGGAAGTTACCTAGTTTCCAAGACGACATACGCTGGTGCCTGTCCTGCCTGTCCTGCCTGTCCTGCCTGGGCCAGCCTTGTCTAGGTGGCCTTGTCTGGCCTTGTGGCCTTTCACTCGCCTTCCTTGTCTAGACAAGCCGTCAAGAAAGGGGCGATGATGGATGGCCTGTGATTAATAGGGGGTTGTAAGCTGAGTGAGAGGCAGCCAGCCGGGAGGCTGGCCCGGAAGAGAAGGGATGAGACATGGAGCAGGAAAAACTTAGACTACGCGATGGAGACTGACTGACCAAGGGGAAGTGGCTGGCTGGCTGGCTGGCTGTGTAGATGGCTGGGGGGCGGTCGACGTGGTGTTAACTTGTCAGTTCATGTTCGATATCCGATGCTGGAACATTGCTACTCTTGCATTTACTTCTATTTACGCCATGCAGGAAATATATATAGACATCAGCTGTGACATCGATGTTAGTAGGGGAAACTTGAGCCTGCGAGATGAGACATAGAGGTGGCTTTGCTTGGTCTCGTACTCGGGTACCTACCCGAGTTGGAAAAGAGGTGTCAAATCCCGTTTAGGCTTTTTGGATGGAGGTGGTAGAAAGAGCTGGAAGGCGTCTATCTGATGGACGTTAAACCATGTGAGGACGGATATGTGGATAAAGTTTCGTTGTGGGATGATGCTATGGGAGGAGATAAGAAGGCAATGCTTGAGATAAAAGTTGCTATGTCCTGGGTCTTGCGAGATCTTTGTCTACAGAGAGATCCAAGTCCAGCGGCAGTTCTGTTCAATCCGGGCCAATCTAGCTGGGTGTCTTGTTGCGTAGGTAGAGATACGGTTACGATGATGGTGCCTGTCTGGTTTATTGTTACTGAAATTTCGGGCGATGACATCCAAGAAGCGTTTGTAAACATGGTTGATTCACGAAAAAAAAAAAAAAACACGTTGTAGATGAGCGCAGTATCTGCGAGTTTGTAGCGAAGAAAATAAGTTACACTGCGAGGTGTGAAGGAGATTTGAAGGAGAAAGAAGAAAGAGATATCCGTTGAACGTAAAAAGAAACCAGATGCGTATGACATATGCTAAAAGAGAAGAGCTGACATATTGACCTGGCTTACATCAGACAAATCTGGGACTCTTTTAGGAGCTTTTCGTAAAGCTCTTTTGGGATCCCGTCTACCGCCTCTTCTTCGTCTGCTATGTCGAAAATCCAGTCTACCTATCCAACGGTTTTCATAATTGAGTTCGTCGGAACCGTCTACTTCAATAACTTTATCCAGATCCGCAAGAGTCACCTCCCTCGGGCCGAACAGCTTGCCCGATTTTATCGCTTCCTCCAACGAGAAAAGGTCTTTCAGGCCATCGAATTCGCGCGCTGTCGTTCTTTCCGACTGAAACATGCCGAATCGACGATAAAGTGATCGCCCATCATGAGTCCCAACGCATTCCAGGAGAAGACCATAGACATGACCCTCCATTGTACACGCTCCGTCATAGTAATCGTAATACACCGGGAGCAATTGGAGTTTCTTCTTTCTTGCTTCTGCGTCCATTGGCTTATCCGGATACATTTGTGCTGTGAATCTTATCCACATGCTCGACTCCTTAAAAGGAATCTCCTCCGTCCATGAGACGACAGGCTGCCTTAATCCATCGGTGAGAATCTTTTCAGCGTTGAGGAAAGGTATAAGTGCGCCACGGAGAACAATCCTGGCTGGCCCCAGTGGATCTGTGGTGTTATCGTCTGTCCCATGTAACGACTCAAGCTTGGCTAGCCTTCGTGTTTCCCGAAAGTCGAGGATGGTGGGGAAGGAGAGTCGGGTGCCACACGCGGCCCATGACCAGGACGGAAAATGCTTAGCCAGATCATGATCCAGCTCACGCCTTAGGGGAGCGTAACGCTGTGACATGCACCAACATAGTTGCTGTTCAAAGAAAATCCCAATCTTCCATAGGCCTGATGCATATTGGCTGACTAATTCCGCATCTTCAAGTTGACCTTGCAGTCTGTTAACGATACCTCGGAGCGCAACCAACTTGTCGCTCGGCTTAGTCAGTGACATGGCTGAGAATGCCTCAACAACGTCGTTCCAATGTTAACATGCATAACTTTTCGAATCGCAGTGGGGCAACAAAAAGTAACGCTCCTGAGTACCCCAAAGGTCCCCCCATAGCCCCTAGGGCGAAGTAGGTCCTCCATCTGGCGGATACTCTCCGACACTATGGTACAGAGGTGACAACCAGCCTTCACAGCTTCAAGAAGACGCTTCAAGGTGAAGGGCCCTATAAGCCTTTCTTCTTCGGGTTTGTCGTCGAAGCCCTCTTTGAGCCATGGCCATTCCCTATCCTTTGGGAACATATTGTCGGCACAGAGCTCACAGAGCTGATTTAGCCCCAGCTTAGGGGCGTTTTGATTGTTCATAGCTTGCCGAGCGGTCGTAGGAATAAACCGAACACGGACAGTCCAACACCGCTCGCTTTAGCTTGGGAAGCCCGTTGCAAAACTGTGATATGCCTTGTATTGATTTGAAGGCACGTCGGTTAGCGTCCACCAGGGATCCTTTAATCCAAGAAAGGTGTTGAGTTTTGCTCAGATGGTGTACAAAAGACGCATGGATGCGTACAATGTAATATATCGACCGTGACGTGTTCGGTTTATCCTTAATGACCTTTGCTTGCTTTGCGAATCGCGTCCTCTGAGGGTAGTCGCTGCTCAACCACAAGGCAGACTGGGATAACGTTTGGTCAGCTTGGCCAGAGTAGATATAGAGCTTGTGGATCAACCTATCAAGATATCATGGCCGTTGTCGAGCCAAAAGTTGCAAGGCGGGATGATGAAAGTGGTGTCGATGAGGTGTTGAAGGTGGAAGTCCGGATGAACTCGTCTAGCTGACAGCGACGAGGTTACATGGGCTGACTAGACTAGGAGGCTGCAGTGTGCACAGTATATAGTAAGTCTAGAGAATTGTAACGGAACAGTTAGAGATCACGAACCCAATGAGGCCAACCCATTGTCAACCACCAGCGCGTGGCTTAGCTACCTTATACATGCACGCTGTGGCTTGTGGATCCAAAAGCGACTTCCATCATCCATCATGACCAAGATCACCTTCCCAAGAATAATCTGGCATCCCCTCATCACCCAGAGAATGACCCAAAAGGAGAGGGTTTCGTAGCCCTAAACGCCGGTCCCAGCGCTGCACTCTGCGGCGTCATGGGCAGAGGCGGGAGTGATTGCATCTCCATCTGCATCTGCTGCAACCTCCGAGCCGCCGGCGTTCCCGCTCGAACAGCGCTTATGTCTCTCGTCCTGGGACTGATACTCCTTTCTCTTGCCCTTTCGCGTTCCCTCATTCTCACCATCATCTTGTTCCGCCCTTGCGACATGACGACAGCCGGCGCGACAGGTGGAGCTTGCTGCTGCTGCTGCTGTTGTTGCACCTGTATCTGCTTTTTGACGACGACACTCAATTCTGCTGCATCCTTGAGTCCTCGCGATATTTTGCCGAGTTGCTTGAGTGTTTCCGGTGGTAGCGAGAGTTTGTCTGATCTTGCCCCTTCTGCTATCGAGTCCTTCGACTTCACTAATACTGTCTTCAACAGATCCCCAAACTCTGCCCAAGTGGTGTACAAACCCTCACATACATCCCAAAACGAGCCCGATGCCGATCCGTGACTTGACCCATTCTGTGGCTGATTTGCCCGCGCACCGGGCGGAGGGGAGAATAACGCCGGATCGCCAACTCTCAAGGTGGACAGCCTCTCCCGCAAAGCTTCCGTTTGTTTCTGCACTTTGACGCCACTGGTCAAAAGGATGGTCCAGGCCTTTGCTGCTTCCCACATTGCTGGACTGGAATGGACCTGGTGATGGTAGTGCGCAAACAAGGAGTTCAGAGGTGGGAGGGTGTGAAGAATCTGGGAAGTTGCCGACTTCAGCGTCAAGAAGAGCACATCGAACGGCGCATCAGTCGGATCTGGTGCGGCATTGTTGGACATATGTGAAGGAGTGGGCGAGGAGAAAGACGAAGATGGAGGAGGGAACGAGGTGGCAGTGGGAGGTGGCTCTGGAGTTGTCGGCATCGGCGCTATATCCGGTGTCGCTACCAGTGTGGACGCCGTGGCCATGCCGGTGCTCTTTGCCGAAGTAGAAGTCGGAGCCGAATCCGTTGCTGCCACCGCTACTGTCCGTGTTGGGCCCCCCCCTGGCCCAGGATAAGGCAAGTCCGTCCTGACTTGCATGTTGACGCCTCCTCGAGCGGACTCAAGGCCACCTGGGGGCTTGCGGCCCTTCAAAGACGGTAATGGGGAATGGCTTCTTGTTGAATCTCTTCCAGACGGCGTGGGAGTCATGGACCCTGGTGTCCGACGTCGTGGTTTGAGCGTCGCGGCGGCATCAAAATCAGGCACTGGAGGAGGTCTCGTGGTTGAGGTTGTGGACAGCCATCCGTGCATGGTTGCGCCGAGTTCCATGATGCTATGGTACACGAGCATAAGAAAGGACCGGATATACCTCTCGTCCCCATTATCCACGAACATGTCGATATGGCCGGTGAGTTCACCACAGATCTGGATGTAGGCGGTGACGAGCCTTGACAGAGCCTGCTGCAGAGGCTTGTGGTTCGGACGCTCGTCGCCTCGTGTGCCAGTCGGGAGATCAAAAACATGGATAGCTTGTTCCAGCTCATGGAAGTGGAAACTGGCTTTCTCAAAAGCGGCTTCCAGGCTGGATCCGGTCCCATGGTTGATGATGAAATTCGCCATGCTCTGAACAGACGAATGAACTTGTGAGATTGAGTAGAGAACGCCACGAGCGACCTCAAGAAGCGGCTCACGGCCCTGAGAAGCATGCCGACGCACCGGAAGGACTGACAGTTCCCAGACGCTGGAGGGTCTTCCAAGTGTCGCGCTTTCTTGTCTGAAAGGGTTGGTAAACACCGGCTTGTTTCTAACCTGACTTACTCCAATAGGTTGACTGCTGGTTGGTTTCCCAGAGGCCACGCGAATCGTGTCTCCGGCAACAGTATCCATCCCAGACCGACCTTCCTCCGCCGAGGACATAGCTCGTGCCAACCGAGTCCGAGTCACCTGGGCCCCGTTTGGCTTCAAACCCTGAGAAGTTGTAGGAGGCATCGAACTGCTTCTCAAACCCGCACCCTTGGATCTTTGTAAGGCAAGGGCAATCAACCCCGGCTTTTTGTTGACCAAGGACGGGCTTTGGGATACGCCCCTGAAGTGCGATCTCTGGGGAATCGGCGGCGGTTTCGAATCCGCGGGGAAAACGACGGTAACCGTAGATGCTGTCGTCGATGAAGAGCTAACTCTGGAGCCATTGACACGGATAGGAAACCGTCCGTTGCCCGTGGCTCGTCTTTCTATTGGCCTGTGTGCCTTGGGATCTTCGGCAGGGTTAGCATCGCCATCGCCATTGCTCATCCCTCCGAGGTCATGTCGTCGAGCAGAGGTAGGCCCCGAATGTTGCTGAGCTTCCGCGGAATGGCCCACAGTGCTCTTCTCAGGCGCAATCACGATTGAGTCTGCCATCATTTCATTCTCTTTCTGCCGTTAGCCAGTTAGTTACTCGCGCGACGATAGCTGCTGGTTGAATCAAAAATCCTTCCAGAAGTGGTTGTCCAAGACCGGCTAACGAAACCACGGCAATCGTTCCATGCTTAAATCTTTCCCAGGTAGGATCCAAGCCTCATCCATCCGACCTCAGGATAGGCAGCCCGACGGGAAATTAAACCGTTATACATGGTACCTATTCCTTCCTTCCTTTCTGCTGCATACCCGCCCGTTTTCAAAGAAGCTGCTGGTTTTAAATTGCGGCACACAACAATTTCTGGTACGCGCCAATGAAACACTTGGTTCCATCCTGTCAACCCCCCTCCATCTCGTGGGATGGAACCGAGCCGTGTCGTCAGCTTTCCGTGTGGTAAGCCCCCTATAGGGCGGCAGCGTCACGGCAGCGGCTTGACAGCTGACAGGGCATATTTGGGAAATCATCAGATATAGTGTCTAGGGTGACACAAGTGACATTGCTTCTTCCCTTTTGATCTTTGTTTCTTCCTTCTTCTGCCGTGGTTTGTGAGCAAGTTACAGTCCAATACTGGTTTGTTTGTTATTAGCCCGAGACCTCGGGTCAACTTCCTAGGTCGTTTTTATATCTAATTAATTCGTTTCGATCCATGACTAAAGCGTGATCTTACCTTGCATAGGTTGTTTCCGAAATCTAATATGTCAATCTCAGCTATTGGGTATATCGGGCTTGTGGTACGAACAAAATGCTTGGCGTGGATGGAAGCATAATCTAAGTAAGTGATATCCAAGAAAAGCGCACTCCCGTCTTCCATCCATTCCAGCAAGGTATATCGAGAATAGTAAAACGTACTGTCAGAGTTTGCCTGGTTGCGTCATAGTAGACACTCCGCGAAACCTTCTTCTTAGAGATCCTTCACACCATAATCCTCATTCTTCCCATCCTGAACAACAACCCACCCCTTCTCCTTCTCAGCCTGCTGCTGCTGCTTCTCGCCCTCATCCTCACCATCACTCTCATCGCCACTATCCTCATCCGGCTTATCATGCTTCGGAGGATGAGGAGGCCCATGCGGCCTACCGTGATGACCCTCCCACTCCCCCGGCAACCTGATCGCCTCCCACTCCTCCTTTGTGACCTTCTTCCACTCATCAACAGGGATCCAGCCAATATAAGCCCGATCGCCAAACCCGCCGATCCAGTACACCTGCGTCACCACCAGCCGGACAAAGTGCGACTCGTGGATCCGGTTTCCCGGGAGCCACCACTTGGCATCAGGGTGGACCTTGGTGAAGCACGAGGCGAGTTGCGAGCCGATGGAACCTTCCTGGCTGCGGTCGTCGCCGCCTTCGATCCTTTCGACGTAGCCTAGGAGGGAGAAGCGGGGGAGGGCGGCGGGGGAGAAGGGCCGGGGTGGAGGAGGGGGTTGGTGAGGACGCTTCTTTTTGTGGTCCTTGTGTTTCTTGTCTTTGTGATGTTTTTTATCTTTGTGGTCTTTATGGTCCTTATGCTTCTTGTGTTCGTGCTCTTCGTGCTCTTCGTCGTGCTTGTGGTGGTCCTCGTCATCATCGCCATGGTGAGGAGGCTTCTTATGCCCCGGGGGACCATGAGGAGGCCAACGATGATGAGGAGGAGGCGGAGGCGGAGGAGTCCACTGCACCGCCAACGAAGCATTGCTACCGGCGGCAATGTTCTTGAACGAGGTCTCGATGCTGATGGCCAGAAGCGTCGGGTTGCCGACGTCGTTGGTCGCGTACTCGCAGTCAGAAATGTACTCCATCAGGCCGTGCGGCATGCCGGCCACCTCGGCGGGGCGGTTCTCCCGCATCTTCGGGTTGTTCTTTTCTTCCTCGGTCATGATGGACGAAGAATTGGAGGCCGCTGGGAAGATGGTGGCCAGAGTGCCGAGGGGAGTGAGCGCTAGAATGCGCCGCGCCATGACGGCCGACTCGTAGGAGGTCGGGATGCGGTGCTTGGAAGGCTGCGATGGCTGCGATGGCTTGTTCTCATACTCAGCCGGCACGGCGACGGCGGCCGCGGCGGTGAGGAGCGCGCTTAGGGCGATGGGCTTCATGATGGGCGACGCTGGTGGTGGTGGTGGTGGTGGCTGCCGAACAAGGGGCGCCGATGATGGTTCGAGGGTTTCACGATATAAGTCCGGGACTTATATGGATCAGTGATGTGAAGCACTGACACTCGTGAATATGCAAGTCGAATTAGAGGGAGAGAGTGTTGTGGTTGAGAAGAAAGATGTCTTCCCTGCCAAGGAAGGAAGGCCGACGAGATAAATGGACGGGAGCAGCTCCGATGCTTCTCTTGTGGTGTGTGTAAGTGGCCCTGCAGGATCTCGCCATCGGTGCCGGGGCGCTCAGTGCAGATTGACCCCGGATTGGTGGGCGACCTCGTGGGGCCGTTAGCGGGCCGCGTCTTCATTCCCCGCTTGTTCAGTGCTCTGTGACGTGACTGGTCTGGGCATTGCGGCCGGTGTAAGTGGGAGTCGTCAGCACTTCATGGCCCTGTCATTGTCCGCTGTGAAGTTGTTGCCGTAGAGATCGACAGACATCTTGTTGTCAGAGTTTGTCGTTACCGTGCCGGCGGATGTTGATCGGAACAGGATGTTTGAACCGTGACATTTTGCATACTACACGTACACCCGACTGTGACAACAACTCTGAGATGAAGTGATGGAATGGTCCAGCCAGAACCGCCATGGGTTCAACAATCGCTCTGCAGCCGAAAAATTGAGGCCCACATTTCTTCCAAGAGGACGCGCAATCATGTGTTTGATCACCTGATAAGCGAAAAGAGCCCGCCAACTGCCAAGCCGCCAAGACTTGCCAGCCACAGCAGAGGTCTTCGCCACCTCACGTGAGCCACGAAAAAACGAGTGACGGGAGGAGGCGAGCGCACGGTTTGAGCCCCAATGACGAGCCCCGCAGCTCCCACAATTAATCGCTAAATCCAGTCCGCCCAGGTCAGTATTCCTGCCAGTCTCGATTTTTGCTCCCTTTTGACGGCAAGAGGCCTTACCACTTCGACAACCACAGTAGTCTTCTCGCGCCCACCGCAATAACCGAAAATGGGAAAGGTTCACGGAAGGTATGTTGTTTCGCCAGCCTTCATGCCGGTTTTCTTGATAATGTGGATAAACAGCGATGCTAACGATGAGTAAACAGTTTGGCCCGTGCCGGTATGTTGCTCTCTCCGTAGTGATATTTGTGTCCCATCATCATCATCACCATCACCACCACTATCACAATCCCACCGATCATCATCGATAACGAAGACGACGACATCGAGGAGACCGAGATTATGGATTCCGAATCACCACACGACACCTGCACATCCAACCATCAAAACCGATACCGATCTGGCAAAAGATGAAGAGCACCAATCTGACGAATTCGCAATACAGGCAAGGTCAAGTCTCAGACCCCTAAGGTCGAGAAGCAGGAGAAGAAGAAGACTCCTAAGGGCCGCGCCAAGAAGAGACTCACTTACACTCGCCGTTTCGTCAACGTCACCATGACTGGCGGCAAGCGCAAGGTCAGTTCCACAACCACTGTCCGTCCGGCTTTGAGAGATGCTCGACATCTCGAGAGCGGGCGAACATGACAAGCGACCACAAACCAGCGAATGGCGAAACTGACATGACAAAAACAGATGAACCCCAACCCCGGCTCTTAAATTACCCTCCCTCAACCATGAAGCTTCCGTCGCGATGACAATCTTCTTTTCTCTCCGGCGAACAAAGTTAGCGAGCTAAAAGAAACCCAATCAACCCTTTTCTTTCCCCACGTCACCACGATGAACGAACTTTTGACGATGACGAACAACAACAAAACCACGCCGGAACGGATTGTACTGTGTGCTTTTTTCTTGGGGTTCCTGGAAACAGGGCGATCCCAGGATGAGTTTGGGTGGAAAAAAAGGGCAAAAAGCAAGCAACTTTTTTTAGGGCGTCTGTGATTGGGATGGGATGCTGTGTGTTTTTGGGTGTGGTGGTGGACTTGAGTCTGAGCAAATTAGCTACGGGCGAAAGACACCTTTAAGGCCAACAATGTCTGGGAAACCGTAAACAGAAATGCGATTTTCCAGGCAAACACACCATGTTCCGGTTCTTTGTGATTGATTGATTGGGGATGTCACGGATAAGCATGACGCGGTTGCTTTCGGGCGTACGGGCTTGCTTCTGTTTTATCATCTCTTGTAACATACGCGTATCCCCAGATTCCTTTTCTCTCCAGATGCCGAAGAAAAGAAAGAGACAGCAAGGTTCTCATTCACTCAAAAGCCCCCATCGTCTCCTCCGGACGACCATGACGTAGCTATCGCAGTTGAACATATCGATCAAGATGTTAAACAGCCCACAGATGTTTCCCGACAGTACAAGCTGTTAACCCGTTGAATCGCTCATTGTATCGCTATACAAAATCCAGTGCTGCTCGATAATGTTACAGAGACCAACCAATATTTCATAAACCCAATGCTGTCTGTCTGTCATTCGATGCTGACTGAATCCCTCCTCCACTCTATCCGTCGTATCTTACCATCTTCCTTTCCTCCTCAACCTCCTCCCCATTCCTCCTCCCATGACCATACCTTACCATACCCCACCACTCAGCCAGCATATGCATACCTAGCCACTTCATCCTTCACTCAGCATCCTTCACTGACACTCACTCACCCACCCAACTCTTCACCAAACATATTCCCCCCCAAACAGCTCGTTCGCCTTCTAAGCACTAGGCGTATCACTCCTCCCCCTCCTCTCCGACCTCTCAAAGGTATCGACATACTCACTATGCAACTCCTTGACGGCCGGGATGATCAAGCTCTCGATTTCGATCTCGGGTTCGCCTTCCGGGAGGGACTTGGGGTCTAGCGGTTCGTCCTTTTCTGTTTGTTGTGTGGGTGGTGGTGGGTTGCCGGAAGAAGCAGAGCCAGAGCCGACACGGCGGTGCATGGGAACGCGGATCCAGCGGTCTTTGCGGTTGGGTGCTACGAAGACTACTTCCCATTTGCGGGTGGAGCTGGTTGGTGAAGGGTTGGGTTGTTAGCTTCGATGATTTGAAGAGGTGGGAGGTGGGGTTGAGGGAGTGAGGGGGAGAGGGAAAAAAGAAAGGGAAGGGAATAAGGAATAAGGAAGAAGAAGAAGAAGAAGAAAGAAAAAGAAAAGAAAACGTACAGCAAATTCCCAATAACCAAATGATGCTGATACCGATCCAGCGAGTACTTGGCCTTCAGCGTCAAGATGCTCGGGTCCGTCTCCAGCTTGAACGAGACAATCATTCCCTCGGGCGACCACCCTTCAACCAAGTTCTTGAGGAACTTGGGTACAGGGTCGAGATCAACCACCAACCGCTTACTCCTAGGCACGGTGGGGGAAGAATCAAAGTTGTCAAAGGTCTCTTCATCCACCACTCCCGTCGTCCCCGATCCATTTCCATTTCCAGATCCAGGTGCAGGCGTAGCCCTCGCGCTGGGCGCAACAGAAGTCGAAGTTGAAGAAGACTTCTTAAAGTCAGCCGCGTCCGTGCTCTGGATCTTATGCTCCGACATGCGATCCGGCGGCACGAAAAAGTCGCTAACGGCGGCGGCAAGATACAAGAGAGCGTCGGGGCCGAGCGGCTTCATCAGCTGGGCGATACTCCTCAGCTCGTGCAGGTAATCCGAGATGCTGACGAAGGGGATGGCCAGCAGCATGTTGTTGTCGCGGGCGTCGTGGTACTTTCGGAGGACTTGGAGCATTTTACTGGCGTCCTTGTCGCGGGCGACGACGGAGCCATTGGGGCCTTCTCTCAAAAAATCGAGGAAGCAATCGGTTGCGTGGGAGTAGTGGCGCGAGAAGGGGAGGAGGGAGAATTGTCGGTGCAGGAAGAGGACGGCGTAGCCGGCTTCGAGGAAGTATTCGGCGGATGTCTGGGGGTTGTTGGTTGGTCAGACATTTCTTGTACTCGGGAGTACCATCATGATGAGCCTAGCAAAAGCAGGCGAGGAGGGAAAACTTACAGCACCGCGAGTACCAGCCGAGAAATTGTCGATGAACCGCACCGTCTGCTTTTCTGTTGAACGTTAGCAACATTACTTCGTTAACCCATTTCCCTCTTATCTCTCCTGATTCAGCTCCCCGCTCCCCATTCTCACTCCTTCCTCGTGCCCAACTTCACCCCCATTCCCTCACTTCCCCTTCTTCCCCTTCCGCCCTCTCCCTTCACATCTCCCCTTCACACTGATTCACCCCTGATAACACGAAGAAAGCAAAAGGAAAAAACTCACCAAGCGGCACAGTAGTTCCACCACTGGTAACCAGCACCAACCTCCTTCCCTCCTTGGCATGGAAATCGATAAAGTCCTTGGCCAGCTTCACATGCTTCTCGAGGTCCTTGGGCGGCGGGTTGGCGGAGAAGTAGTGGTCCTCGGCCAGAGCGGCCAGGTTGGGTGGTGGGATCTCGCCGGGGATTTGGGACATCATTTTGTCGACGGTTTGGTCGTTTGATGACGAGGTATATATAATGGCCTTTGTGGTGGTGATGGGAAGACGAACTCGGTGTCTTAGTCTCCGCTGGTGTCGACGGTGGTGTTGACGGTGGTTGTTGATGTCCCTGTTTTTGTTGTCTTTGACGCTCTTCTGGTTAGTTTGCGCGGTAGTGATGATTGTGGTTGTGCGGCTTGAGCTTGAGCTTGGGCGATGTGAAAGATGAGTTTAGTCCTCGAGAAGAACGGCGCGAGAGTCTCCGTTCTGGACGGAGTGGTACTGAGAATGATGGACGGCGAGAGATTGTCTGCTGTGGCATGTTAGCTCGCTGGCTTCAAGAGGTTGAGAAAGTGCGAAGTGAAGTGAAGCTCAGGAAACCAGTGATGATTGAGGAGCACTGATTCAGTCCGTAGTTTCGGTCGTCTTTTATGCCAAGACCCCTTTGAATGTAGAAACAAAACACTCGATATGATTCTCCTTTCCTGTTCGTTCATGACTCCATTGCGAGACAGATCCGTGAATACTCCACGTCGTGATAACCATGACCGTAACCGTCACCGTACCCCGAATTCACCGGGCCGGGAGCGCCGGGGAGCATGGATGATGATCAATGAGGACCCTGATAGAACCATCGTGTTCGGTGTTCGGTTTTGTGCGGAGGAAGGAGAGAGAAAGCCACTTGACTCGGCTCAATAATAACTTTGAAGTCTTGCATAGGGTATATGGAGGGTCTGTCTATAAGTCTCCATTGATGTAGAAACTGGAAGATTGATGTTGATGGACCGACTGACTGACTAACCTTGGTAATTGATGGTAAAGATGAGAGGCACTGGGCTCAATCCTCTTTGTGTTCCGTTCGACAGACCGATTTATATATCTGCTCCCTCAATTGACTGTCCAAGTCCCAGGAATTTGTGATTATTGATCGTATTGCTGAGCCTCTCCAGCCACCAGTTGGAAGGAATCGGCGAGGTTATATAAAGGTTGTATCGAGCACGGTGAGACAGAGGCACGGCGAATTGGTTGTGTTTGCCGTTCAGCTTTGTTCCGGTCCTGTCCTTATAAAGTCCAATTCGGGAATGCTGCGTCACCTCACTTTTTGGGGGGGTTGCTGGTGAGCTTTGTACGTAAAGTTGTAGTGTGATGTCGTGCAGGTGGTGCGAGTTCAGTCGACGTCGTTCGGATCCCGTCGCGGCGGGGCACTTTCCATGGGCCTTGGCGGGATATTGCGGGGAAGCTCCAGTCCAGGCCCCCAACTGCCGGCGCACCACCGGAGACCGGACCACTACGGATGAACGGGAGTGAATTCGACCATTCTAGCCATTCAACGGATCGTGTTTTCTATTTTGTCTGATTTTTGCCCATTGGTACAAGATATTCGTTGAAAAACATCAACTAATGATAACCTGCCTATCCTAACAAGAAGCGTTCCTGGGTATCTCCTCCAGGGCTCTGGTCTATAACGCTTCTCTAAACCTCTACCTAGTAATAATGATGAGTTGAGATAAAGTGTACTACTTAGTACATGAAGAATGAAAAGACGACAGCAGGTCAACTACCCTACAACCATCTTACAACAACAAGCGGAACAAAACAAACAAGACAGAGGACCCATTTTTAGTGTCTGAACGCCATCCGTCTAATATGCATTTTGCCGCCATTATTTTCTCTTCGAAACAACATAAAAAGGGGGATTCCGTTCATTCTCCCTAAACGCCAAACGCTCTCTGCCCATCACGCAACCCTGTCTGTAATTTTTCATCTCAAGGCATTAAAACCACTTCTTGTTGGTGAATCTCTTTTGCTGCGCACTCTTCATCGAGTTGATCCTCCTCAACCTCTCACGGTTGCTGGGATCAAGCAGGACGTCGGTGCTCTCGTCACGGAACCAGTGGTTGGGGGCGTTGCGGTTGTGCAAGTCGCCCATCTTGACACGCTGCACCTTGCGGAGCTTGACAAGGCCGTACCAGCAGACAATCAGCGAGGCGACCGTCGAGGCCGAGGTGACCATAGCAAATCCCCAGTTGGTTTCCTCTATGAAATTCTCCAGGTTCATGCCGTACCAAGACGCCAAGAAGGTGCCCATTGCGAGGCCAAGGGTGCCCACGCTGAACTTGAGATCGAGCAACATGAGCGAGTTACGGTTAGCGTCAAGAATGGCACGGATACTGTAGAGTTGTTAGCTGTGTGTTTCCCGTAAGTCTGGAAAGGGGTAGACTCACATTTCCTCCGTGTTCCTGATGCTCGAGACGAGGTTACTCGCTTCCTCCACAACTTCGTCGCAAATCTTGTTGTAAGACTCCAACAAGAGCTCAATTTCAGTGTGGTCTTCCTCGCCTCTGTAGAGATCATGCGTCTTCTCAGTCAAGTACATGGACGCAAGGTCATCATCGGCTTCAAGCAGCTCCTCAATGGCATCACGCACAAGCTTGGCCTTCTGCTCGAAAGTGCTAACCCTCTTGGACAGGACAAGCAACACCCTCAGCTTCTCGCGGTCGATATCATCCTCGAGCTCGCTAAGAATGCGAATGACAGGGTCACGAACGGCTTCGAAGTCGGCTTCCAGCTCGGAAGTGACAGACATGAGCACGGCTTCGAGAGCGCGGAATTCGTAGGGCAGACTGTTGGCTCCGGACGACTGCTTTTGCTGCAGCTTGCCTTGTAGATCGTACATGAAGGCTGACTGGGGGTATGAACTCTTGGAACCGTAGACGTCGAACAGAAGGACGCAATCATGCTTGATCAGGACCTTCAAGTGCAGCAGGTTGAGAAGAATCGCCGAAGGACGGATGAGGATATGAGGAAGGTTGGACGAATCGATCTTGCGAAGATCACGAGGCAGAAGACCGTACTGTTGTGTTTCGACTCGTTAGTAATGCAGTCATAGCATCTCTTCATCTGTTTCAGGCCACGTACCTTTGCGATAAGCTCACTCTTTTTGAGCTCACCGTCCACCATGACAACGTTGCCGTTTTCGTCTACTTCTGTACACCTCAGTCTGGGATCCATTGCAGCCTTTGCCGTCAAAGCCCTGCGCTGGAAAATGGAACCGGACTCTTCTTCCAGTGCGACTCTAATGTCGTCGTCGTTCAGCCGGGTATCTGGTGGTCCCTTCTTCTCGCCATTGCCGAATAGCCACTCTCTAAGCCTTGGCCTCTTGAGGTCGCAGTCGGAGGATTGGTTGGACGAGAACCGCAACGAGCCAGCCGGCGGTGGGAGTGCGAGGAGGGACTTTGTGGTGCGCTGTTTGCGAAGCGATTTGGGGAGAATGGCCTCGAGGTCGACAAGACCGGCGCGCAACTCGGAGCGCTTGGGCGGGGTTGCTGTGCTCAGCGATCTCGTTGTCGTCGAAGAAGGCTGTCTTGGTGGTCTGGTCGAACCGCCTGCGGTACAGACATGGCGGCGCTGGAGAGCGGGATGTCGTTCAGCAGCAGCGCGACATGTTGGCGCAAACGAGAGCCCTTCGGACTGGGCGCGAAGATACCGAAGGAGGCTCCGCGATGGCGCTGCTGGTCTCAATGCCGCCGGCATTGCAGCAAAGGATCGTCGTCGTGGATGACTGACGATGCTTCTCGCAATCTTCTCCTCTCGTCGCAAAAGAAGAAGAAAGGCGCGCAAATCAAAAACAGAGAATGATTCGCGGTGTTTGGGGCCTTCCTGCCGTCCCAAAAGATGGCCGCAACGCACTTCGCCAAATCCCAGTCGCTGTTGTGCCTGCAGAAAAGTATCAAACGGTCGTCAAAGCTTTCGATGGAACCACGCCGAGCGGTGGCATTGATAACTGAGATTAGCCGAAAAAGTTTGCTGTGAGAGGGGTGCCGAAAGTGCAAGCGAGGGTGGGTGTATGGGAACTCCGATCGTCATGCATGTGGGCAACATGAGTTGATAAGAAAATTGTTAATGCATCCAACCTCAACGCCTGGACAACTTCAACGGAATGACATGCTTTGGTGTTGACCAGTGGGCACTTTGACATCTCTACATGACCTCACAATTGAAGGGTGCGAGCAATGCATCCTCCTTCAGGACTTGCCTTAGTGGGCTGGGTGAGATGTTTCCAGGTTTCTCCCATTTACTGTTGCTGCTACCAAAATTTCCATAGCGGTTCAACCTTGCACTGCTTCTCCATGACCCAATCCCGTCTCCTCGCCCTCTCTTCAGAGCCCACTTGCTCAATGTGGATTTGACGACTTACACGACGGTTCAACTTGACCACCTCCCAACTTGCACATCCCGACATGCCTCCTTTGCCGTTCTCCTGCACTCCGCAGAACGGTAAACAATGAAGCTGACACCCATCAAAATCAGAGGCCGCCGCGGCCGCAAACAACCTTGGCAACCTCCAAATCCCGAGCGCTTCAAGCGCAAGCACCTGGAGGACGAGTACGATGAGGAAACTGGTGTCATTCCGAGTCAAGTCGACAAAAATGGCGTCAGACGACGACGGCGCGTCAAGACGAGAAAGCTGGCCGCTCCCATTGAGCAGCTGCCGCCTGAAATCCTTGAGCGTATCTTCTCCATGTCCGAGAACCTCAACTTTCCCAGGAGTAGTCTTCGCATCGGCTACATGCTTTCAGCGAGGACCTTCCTTTTGCAGTTGATTGTCGATGCTTTCTTTCCTACGTGGGATATGTGGTTTGGATGTCCCAGGAAGGATATCCAGTCGTATAGAGGCTATGAGAAGGATAGTGAGAGAATGCCTGGTAATCCAGACTTTCAGGTTAGTTTGCCTCGTTTGAAACGTCCAAACTTGGATGTGGAAGAGACAGTGTTACCCATCACTCACTTCACACCATTGACTTCTTCCCTCTCGCAACCCACTTTTGTCTTAAGCACCGTGGACTAACATCCTCACAGACCGCCATCCTCTCCTCCAAATGGTTCACCCTCTCCCTCATCCTCCACGCCCAACAAGTCTGGATCCGGCGTCACGGCTCTGCCTCCCGCCCCTTCATCCACACCGAGAACTGGCTCATGCTCGGTCCCACGCGCATGGAACTTGACCGTGACCTCATATCAGGTCCCGCCCCTAGTGAAATCCAAGACTACGACATGGATGATGTCCGAGACAGCTATCCTCATCACCCTCACCACCGCCTGCACTTCGACGGTGACTTCTTCGACGACTCCGGTGCCTCTTCATCTTCTCAGTCTAGTCCCAAACTGGACGTGGAAACCTGCTTCGAAGCCGATTGGTCCTGGTTCACCACCATTCTGTACAAATCCGACCCCCAGGGAGTTCGCTATAGCATGGAAAACCAAGCCTTCCGCACGGGGTATTGGGATATTCACCCGGCGACTCAGATCCCTAATCATTTGTTGGCGAACCCGGTTGCGAGTTGGGATTCAGTCAAGTTACTGTATTGGTTGGTGAGAGGCGGCGCGACGTTATCGAGCGAGCAAACCTGGGAAGTGAGTAGCCCCCCAAAAACCTTTCCGCCCCTAAACCTCTCCCCTTAACCCTTCGCCTAATCCTTCTCTCTCCCTAACCTTTCTCCCCCTTAATCTTTCCCCTAATCCTTCTCTCCCCTAATCCTTCCCCCCCTCCTCCCCCCCCCTTAACCTTCCACCCCTCAACATCCATCCATCCCCTGCCTGCACTCCCACCCTCACCAAAACCTACTAACAAACCCTTTTTAAAAACCAAACAGCTCACAAAACTCGGCTACGAACGCCTAATGTCCCACCCCGACCACCCCTCCCCCTCCTCTACTTCCTCTGCCTCTACCTCCTCCCCCTATACCCCCCATCATTCTACCCTCCCCACCTCCCGCCCTTACATCCCCCACGCCAATCTTCCCCCCGACGCCCGCGATGATCTACAAGAGGAACAGGAACGGGAACAAATGTCCCTCATCGCCCTTCGACTCTTCTCCATCCTGCGCGTCTTTGGCCCGAATCACTGGCCCGCCTTCCTCATGACCGAGAAGCTGGAAGAGATCAGTGTGGAGCGGCAGGCGCGAACCATGGACTCGCAGAGGCCTGGGTGGAAGCTGTGGCTGCGCGCGCAATATGTTTTGAGGCATTGGGTGCAGCGGAGGGAAGAGGAAGATTAAGACCGTGATCACTACTAAGGAATGATGAGGCCAGTGGTGCATGTTGATATTGTTTGGGTGGTTTGGTTGTTGCGGATTGGAGGAACTGCTTGCTGAAGTAAAGGGAATGAGGTGGTGGCGACCTTAGCTATCTTGCAGAGGAGACTTGGAGGTGGGTAGCCATCCAGATTCACTAACCTTCATGACATTGTTCATGAATCAATACATTTAGGCGGCTTGACAACTGTATCCACTGCATCTTGCTTGTCCGTTAACCTGCCAACCCAGGACCCAACTCAGGACTCGCCGCACAAAACTTCATATGACTTACGCTCACACTATCAAGGCGTCACAACTATGCCGAATCACTTCAGGGCATCACACTCATCACGGTCAACTGCAGGCATAAAGACTAGATCGTCAAGGTCTTAACTATCACCCAATATGGACTAATCCCCCAGAACTCCAAGCATCATGATACCAATGGAGATCCAATACCTCGCCCTTATATCCGATGACCTTGCACGACATGACTATGGTCCAACGGTACCCTTCCAATACAGCCTCCATTTTACACCTAGATGCCGTTGAAAAAGACCCGTCAACCTGCTGCTGGTCGGAGAAATACCTGACAACCCACAAGTCACCATAAACTTGTGGTAGCCCAACCCGGAAACAAACCTCAAGTGCCTCCGTCAGATTGTGCTGTGTCCTGTGCTGTGATTACCAGTCATTGGTAGCAAGCACAGAGGTTTTGCCGGCATTAGTTACCAGCACCCCAACCACCGCCGCCAGCATCATCGGCGTCACCACCGGCGTCACCACCACCGCCCCAGGCATCGCCAGCGTCATCATCGACGACATCATCGCCGCCGGCGACCTCCTCTTCAAAGTCGGAATCAGCCTCGAAGTGAAGATGCTCCGTGTCTTCAGGGATGTACGCCTGGAGAAAATCAGGTATCTCCTGGCCGGTCTCGAGGAGAGTCCGGGTGAGGACAGAAGCGAGGTCCTCATCACGCTCAGTGTAGAAGGAGGTGGCAAGACCTCTGTGGCCGATACGACCAGTGCGACCGATGCGATGAGTATACTCCTCAATACCACCATACATGGCGGAGGGGAGGTCGAAGTTGATGACGTGCAAAACGTTACGCACATCGATACCGCGAGCAGTGACGGCGGTAGTGATCAGCACGGGCGATCTTCCGGCACGGAAGGCGCGCATGGCAGCCTCACGCTCCCTCTGGGTTCTCTCGCCGTGCATACTGACACAAGGAACTCCCTTGTTGAAAAGGAAGTCATCGAGCTCATCAGCAGCGCGTTTGCTGTTGACGAAAATGATGGTGCGGCCGGGAGGCACCGTGTTGAGGAGATCGAGGCAAGCTTGCTTCTTCAGATAGGGCTCGACCCAGACGATGTCCTGCTTGATGTTGCCATGGGTGCTTCCGGCACGTCCAACGCGGAGGCGCACATGGTTGTCGGCGAGATGAGTCTTGGCAAGGTCACGAGCGGCCTTGGGGAAGGTAGCCGAAAAGAGCATGTACTTGATGTTGCCCTCTTCCTGGTCTGTGGAGGAGAAAGCATTAGCCTGAGCTCATCATGTGTTTGGGAAAGCGGGAAGATGCTGTGCTGGGTTAACTTACCACCACCAGAGAGAATCTGGTCGAGGTCATCCTTCCAATCGGCATCAAGCATCTCGTCTGCCTCATCAATCACCATGTAGCGGACACGGCGCAACGACAGGATCTCCGGGCGATCCATGAAGTCGATAAGACGACCGGGAGATGCGACGAGGATGTCGCAGCCCTTCGCAATCTGCTCCATCTGCTCCCTCATTGGGCCGCCGCCGTAAAGGACGCAAGGGCGCAGCATAGAGCGATAGCAAAACTTCCTGGCCTCATTGAAGATCTGAACCGCCAGCTCACGGCTGGGGCAGACAACAACGACGAGAGGCTCAGCTCTGCAGGGCGGGTCGATTCCGGGCTGATAGGTGGCGGGGTTGGGACGAGGGGCCGCCAACTTCTTGGCCTTGCCCATCAGCTTGTTGATGATGGGAATAAGATAAGCCGCTGTCTTACCAGAACCTAAAGATTTATCAGTGTCAAGGATGGTCAACAGGAGGGGCACCTGAAGATTAACTTACCAGTCTGTGCGATGGCAATGACATCGTATCCCTGGCTGATCGCGGGGACACAGTAGCGCTGGATGGGGGTTGGCACATCGTAGCCCGCAAGCTCGACGTTGCGGAGCATGGCTGGGTGCAGGCCAGCAGCCCTGAAAGAGTCGATAGGCTCGACACGGGTAGGTCCCTCTTGGACAAGCTGGAGCTCAGCAATGGCGGAGAAGTCGATACCCCTGCGGCCGCGCTCCTCGACGGGACCAAAGAGCTGGACCTCCAACTCCGGGAACTCGGGGCCAATGTCGCCCTCTTCGCCATCCCACTCATAGATGCGGGCCTGGCCATCCCACTCTGTCTCACGGTTGGCAAATTCGTCGTACTCGTACGGAGTCGCCTCGACCCAACCCTCAAGCTTGGGAGGCACGACCTGCACAACGGGGGCAGGGCCGCCGTCCTCGCCGTTGTTGGAGTCAGGGTCAGCGTGGCCGTTGTGGCCGTTGGTCTCCGGGAGAGCCGACTGAAGATCCGAAGTGCCCCAGGCACCGGCCTCGGCCTCGGTGGCAGCGGGGGTAGCACCCCAAGCGTTGTCAGCCATGACGCGAGAGTGGCTGGAAGAGATGGATGGGTTAGCTTGATGATCAGCTGGACGTTGAGCGATGGTGACCTGAAGTCTTGAATGGAATCAAGTGGTTCCATGGGCTCAGGTGGAAGTGAGAGATGGCAGGGTGACGCGACCGTGGAGGTGCGGCGCGCCTACGGTGAGGATGATGTCGACGAGGAGGGGAGACGACGAGATAGAAACAGCGAAAGAGACTTACTTGTTGCGAGATGACGGAAGCTATTCGCAGCGGGAGAATGATACGAAGTGCAGCACGTCGACGTGTTGACGAGTCGTGCGGGTGGGTGTCGTGGGTGAGGAGGGAGAGAGAGGGGAGGGGTTGAAATATTTTGACTTAAATATCAGAGAACGCACAAGCCACCCAAGCTTTGTGTGCCACAGAGGAGTAGGTACGTGTTGCGTCAACAAGGCAACCAAATTCCAAAGCGAGGAAGGAGTGCCTGCGGAAAGGGTGGCGGGGCAGAGGCAGGCCCTATGAAGGGGGAGGTATGAAGAGGGAAGGTATGGCCGGGAGGACTTCCTGCCTTGCAGGCGGTGTACGCTCTGTTGGGGACGAGAGACAAAGCGTGACCGGCAGAAAGTTGAGCAAGTTGACGGGTAGCAGCTGCCTGCCACCGGCACGACGAGTTGAAGGATTTTTGGTCACAATAAGGGACCCGATGATGGGATGGGGCTGTGCGTGGCGTGGTCGGGTCAAACGAAGTGGAAGGAAGTGACGGGAGCTCTTGGATACGCAGTATCAAACGTACCCCGCCGGCTCGTTGGGTCAGTGACAATGGAGATTCTTTGCGGAGTTTGCGTCTTCTTGTTGATTCAGATTTTGACGTATGGCTTGTTTCCTTGGATAGGTAACCTAAAGAGCAACTAGAGGACTGATCTGGAGTTCCTCCTACACACCCTCTGCTTTCTTCCTCCTTTTAGTTGTCGGAACTCCCGGGCGTCTACCACCTGCAGTACTACGTATCGAGCTGCCTCCTCCAGGAGTCTTCCACTTGATCTGATCACAAGGTCGCCGTGGCGGGAGGATTCGTTCGCGTTCGGACCATCTTTCAACGAACAGCTGCCAAGCGGGCCTATCTACCAGAGGTCGGGACAAAGGCGGTATCCAGCTTGAATAGACGAGCGTTTGTTCTGCGTCCGCAGAATAGCCACTCAACAATATCTGCCTTGGTTACGGTCGGGAGACCCGGATCAAAGCACAGATCTAGGCCGGTTAGGCAGTCAAACACTTCACGAT
Organism: Neurospora sp. FGSC 26637; assembly: GCA_009804845.1. Taxonomy (NCBI): domain Eukaryota; kingdom Fungi; phylum Ascomycota; class Sordariomycetes; order Sordariales; family Sordariaceae; genus Neurospora; species Neurospora sp. FGSC 26637. The sequence continues at coordinate 54,581 of RAOC01000013.1, read as the reverse complement.
ACTATACCAACGGAGACAGGAAGCCCTTCAACTAGCCATGGATCTCGTAACAAAGGTCTACTGGTCCGAAGTGTGGAAGCATTTTTGGGATTAACATGTAGCTAAGTTCATAGTATCAGTGTGTCCCACCCGCTCATTTCCCCCCGCCATGGCTTGATACCTCTGCCGCTCTGGCTACGATAGCGCGATCCAGTTTTGGACGGACAGCGATCAACAACCAGGAGACTCTTCCATGGACAGTGAGCCAAAGGAACGAAAGGATCGCAACAGACAACGACGGCGCAGCAAACGAAGCCTCGAAATACTATAGCAGCCCAGACAGATTTGAATCCTGAAGGACAGCCTCATCGCAACAACTTGTCCTCAAGCATGTCGAGTTGTTCGAACGGGAAGGGAGCCAGTCAGCGAGACTTGGACGAAGGAATATTCGCGAGTAAGCAAGGAAGACACTAAGAACGCCGTCAAGACCTGCGACACCAGCTAACAAGAAGCTCAACAAGCAGGGCATTGAAGATAACCAACCGCAACAGAACTTGACGGCGGTCCGAAAAGCGGTTGCGTGAACGAACAGCCCAAAGAATAAGGAGAACAGGAAGAACGAAGCTGGACAATACTAATGGGCGAACGGACGAACATGCCGCACAGGACGAATACTTCTCGTCTAGATTTCATAGTCGGATCATATACCCCTCTTGCAATATTCCCTAGTGACCAAGGAGAAAACAGGCATTCATTGATCCAGGAAAGGCATTCGTTGGCACAGGAACAGGCATTGAAAGACGCTATATTACAGCTCTAGAATACCTCTAGGAAGATATTGGAAGAGAACAAGAGGCGAGCTTGCAAGACACTAGAACACTAGAACTAGTACGGAAGTGCGAGTTGACGCTTTGATATGGCGGTCAAATGGACACCCTGTACTACAAATGAACCGGATTAGAGCAACGTAGAGCCGCCTAAAAAGTATCCTTGAGACCATGATGGGCACGAATAAACGAACGCAAGATAAGGCGGGAATGCTTCGCAAACAAAGAACAAGAGGGAATCATAAAACCTATAAACCGAGAGAACCTATAATGAAACCACAATGGACCCTATCCTTTCCCAGATCATTAGCCGAAACGAAGACGACCGCCGTGCACCACACTTGTCAGACACCCCCACGTATGTCTGCCATACGCATACTACCACTCAAGCCTCCACCTCTTCCACTTCCTCAACCTTCTCCTGCTCCTCCACAACCTTCTTCGCACCCTCCTCCGTCGTCCTCAAAACCTTATCCAACACCGACGCGGCCCTACCAATCACACCCCCCTCCTGCTTCGCGCCCATCACGCCCGTCTTGATCGCCGCCCTCCACTTCCTTTCAAACACCTGCTGCCTCGAGATCCGATCCGGGTACATCTCCCCATCCTCATCCCTCTGCGCGCCCCACAGATTCAAATAAGCAAACGGATTCGGCATCGTCGGCATGCGATAGATACTATCCCAATACCGCTGCTCGTCATACGGCAGCGGCGTCTCTGGCCTGAACCCGGCTTCCAAGAACTTGGCGAGGATGGTAATCTGCTTAGCCTGGGCCTCGCCGTTCTTCTTGGAGACCTTGTTGAGCGAGGTTTTAGTGGCTGACGTCCAGCCCTTGACTGAGAGGGTGGAGGCTACAGAGGGGTTCCAGCCCAACATGGACGAGAACGAGTTCAACGTCCTGAGCCAGCCGCCCGGGCAGGAGACGGTCTCATCCGGGCATACGTCGATGAGCCAGTCGAGCACAGAAAGCGTGTCGGAACGGATCTCGGTCGAGAGATGGGTCATGCCGCCGCGGATGTACATGAGGATCTTCTCGACGTGCGGGGCGACGTCGGAGGGCGGGAGGGCGCGCAGGAGCTTGAGGAAGTTGGTGCGCACGTTGGCGACGGAGTCGGTGATTAAGGGCAGCAGCTTGGTGAGCAGGTTGGGCACGCCGACTGGGTTGAAGATGGGCTTGGAGGACAGGTCCTTGGTTAGCTGGACCAGGGCTTCTTGGCGGAGTTTGTCGGATTTGGAGTTGATGGCTTGGTTGAGGTGTTGCTTGAAGAGGCCGACGAGGTCGACGCCGTCGAGGGCGGCGAGGGTGTGTTGGTTTACGACGATGGCTGGGAGGTTGGATGTTAGTGAGTGTGGCTTTGAAGAGGGATGAATATGAGTGAGTGTGGGACGAACATTTGGACTTGAAGCTCGTGTCGGTAAAGTTGGCTGCTTTGGCCTTGGCCTTGCCGACCTTCAACTTGGCTTTCTGTTGTGGTTCATATGTTGTTAGTGAAAGTGCCCGATAAGGGGGCGCATCACATCTGATAAAGCCAGGGGCCGCAACAGCAGCAGCAGTCTCCCCCAAACAATCCAGTATGTGAATAAAAAATGACATACGTTGAAGTCCTTCTTCTTCTCCTTCTTTTTCTTGTTGCTGGAACCCATCTTGGCGGTGTTTGATAGGTAATAGTCTAAACAACAGTCAGACACAGTCTCTTCTTATCAATAATTGATATGGCAGTACTCACCTTGGCCTTTTGTAAGTGTATCTCTGGTGAAGCGCAGAGTGAACGAACGAGGTGAGTTTGGAAATTTTAGCGGTGTAACGCGGCAAAATCCCGGGACTGCCAAGACCTTTGACAGCTGCCGGCCAGGGGTACTGGCATGGGTACCTTGCTGGACAGCAAGTGGCCGGGCGCTGTTGCCGTTCGTTCGTTGCTTGGAGCTTCACTCACCGAACGAGCAAGGGAGCTCTCTCACAGCTCATCGATAGCTCATTGAACCTCTTTTCACATTCTCCTGCAATAACAACAACCTTTTTCAACTTGCGCAAACCAAATCCCTCAATCAAACACCTAATCCTCAAATTCACAGATCGGACACCTCACAATGTCAGACCCAACAGTCAGTAGTCCCCCCCACCTCCCCTCACCCTTCTCAAGCACACCACTAACATCCCCCCAGTCACCCTCCGCCTCCGCCCACCTCGAAGAGACCTTAGGCCGGCTCTCCAAGAAGCCCGGTGTAAAGGGTGCCATCGTCCTCGACCGCGCATCCGGCGCCATCCTCAAAACCAGCGGTCAAATCTCTTCTATTCGCAAGGCCAAGCCCCAACCACAGCAACCAGAGCAGTCCGAACAGCAACCGATCACGGACCAGCAAGGCCCATTGTCACCTTCATTCCCTCCTGGCACCGTTACTGACACGGCTACTACTACCGATACGGCGGCAGCTCCCGGTACGGCGGTGACTACGACGGGAGAGGAGGCAGTTGCTGCACCGGCAATGGTGTCTACGGGTACGGGCACGGATGGGGAGGTACCTGGGGCTGGGCCGGCAGGTGCGGCAGGCACGGGCACAGGCACAGGGAGTGCAAACGGCGGCGGCGGCAGCGCAGCAGTAAGCGCCTATGATCAGAACGTGGTAGAGCTCGCGGCAATGGTGTGGAGTTTTGTGTCGAATGCGGGCGAGTTTGTGCAGGAGCTGGATGGGGAGGTGAGTTCTCGCAGGTTTTCTTCTTTCCCCCCTTCCCTTTCCCTTCCCTTCCCTTCCCTTACCCAGTCCTCATTCAAGGTTCTTGACTCTAGATGAAAATATGCCGAGAGTCACTTGGTTCAGGTTTGCAAACGAAAAAAAAAAAAAAAAAAGCTTAAACTGACGACAATGCATTTCGCTGCACAACAGGACGAACTCAAACTCCTACGATTACGGACGAAAAAGCAGGAATTGGTAATCGTACCAGATGCGAAATACCTGCTTGTCGTCTTTCACGATACCCCTCCAGCATGAGTTATAGTACATATCGAGTGCTATTCAAAAGGGGGCGCAGGGCAAAGAGTGAGGATTGACGTCCGTCCCTTCGGATGTGGTGATGATAGAGTTGGTGGTGGTGGTGGTGGTGGTGGGCGGCCACGCCAAGAATGGGATTGGGATGGCAGGATGGATTTGGTTCGACTTCATTAATCTGATACTCGAACCTTGATTGCGAACCGAAGGACCTCTTTCATGACGCACGCGTCGCGCACGCACGGCACGGCCGGGCGACGATTTCCCGATCGAGACAAGACATGGGGCACACATAAGGCAGATGTTACGGCTCCCATCCGTCTTTTTTTTTGACGGGATCGCGTGCGCGGGTTGTTTCAACATGGGTGGTCGCATGAATGGCATAGGGCATAAGGCTCTGTCTGGCAGATCTCTGTTTCGTATGGCAGCAGGGAGGACTGTTGTTATCATTGGGTGTGTGCTGCGTTGGGGGGTACATAATGAGAGAAGCGCAAGAAGAAGGGAGCTGGATGGATGGATGGATGGATGATTGACGATTGGAAGGGCAGATGATGACCTGGGACTGACTGGTTTGACATGATTTGATACCCTTCTACCCCCTCCCCTCCGACGAGATTACATTGTTCTTCAAAGGCGGCTGATAAAGTTAGTGGAGTTGTTGCACACGACTGGCTGCGGCAAGTCGCAGTTTGATCATTTATTAGCGCAACAATTTAGACGCCGAACACGGCTTAATACCCATTCACATTGCCCGAAATCCTGTCGTTCTGTTGATCCTCGATGATGTTTTCCAATCGAGACGCGCAACACACCACAAGATATAATTGTCAAAGTCGTCCATCACAACTGAAGCGCGGCAAACCCGGCCGTGATGATTTGAAAAAAAAGGACGTTCACGTAATGTATACAATACAATACAATGCCGGGAAGTTTGTTAGTGCGGAACTTGGCAGGGAACGGAAACAGGGAAATTGATTGGCTTTGGAGGCCATTTCTCTCTCCAAAAGTGGAGAAGAACACTTGGAGCCCACATACGGGCATCGATGTTGACTCGCCGTCAGATCCTACCTGACCAACTTGATAGAGTAAAGTGCTTGCTCCAAGTACCACGCCAACAAACTTACCAGGGCTGGATTGTAGTGGGCACCTGTGTTTCAGAATGATCCTCGTAAGCATTGAAAAAGGAGGTCCTTGTCAGGCTGCGAGACTGCGGCGTCCATGTTTTATTGCTATGACTGCATTTACACAACACCGTTAGAGATAGGCAGTCCCCTGCCAAGTACTGTAAAAGGACTTTGTTATTGCTGGACAAAAGCCCCTGGATCTCGCTTGGGATCTCCGACGGTGACATACGTACATTGGCGGAATAGACGACCATGGAATCTTTTTCTTCCTCGTCCTTTTTGGGGGTTTTACTTGACCGATATGGGACCGACATTGAATGACCGCAGCCAAAACCGGTAGTGAAGCTTCAACACCCCAGCGTGGAGTGTACCTAGGGGAACTTCCCGTCGGTCCGCCCACTGTTTTAGGGCCGGTTCCCCCATGACCCATGCCCCCATTTGTCACTGCGCCCCTCCGGACGGGCAGATCCAAGCGGGCGTAATCCCAAATCCCCAAGTCCAACCAGCAATTTCAGATGAAAGAGGTTCACCTGTACCACGGTGATTCCTTCCAGGAGCATGGAAGATTACAGGCTGCGAACTCCATGGATTCGAAACAAGCCAGTCGGGCACATCCCTATGGCTTTTGGCCTGTGACTGGCTGTGGGGTGTAGATGGACTACTTTCGGACCGCTGAGATTTGGTCTCTTGGTCCTTCCACCCAAGCATATAGCTAGGTAGTGAGAGCAAAGTTGTGAGGCTTCCAGGGTGGTTAGCAGACTGGTAGCTTCTTCTTATCATGGCCAAAGGCTAGCAGTCCCTATTATTTCTCTTGTATCATTGGCTTGGTTGGGGGTTGTCAGTCCGGTCCCCCAGGGCATCCATCCCTCCATCCCCAGAATGAATGAGCTCTGACGGGAACCGGGAAAGACTGATGACTGCCGTCGCTGATGATATAACGGACGTACCTTGAGACAACCATGAAGCTTGTGCCGGAGCCGCGTTCCTCACAATATTAGTCCATTAGACTAAGTAACTCACTAGGACCAACCGATCATCGACGGCCTAGTCCATCTTTTTCCCCTTTTTCCCCTTTAGGTTCCCATCACAGTTCTGTTTTTTTTTTCCTGTGCTGTCTCTGCATGCTTCAACTGATCAGCGAAACCCACTAAGCGTTCGAGCGAATAGTGTTGAGGCCCTGAGTTCTCTGAAGCCGTCGTCGAGGTGTTTGGCCCCGCCGCGGAGCTTCACACAGCAAATCCGGCTCCGGCAAGTGTTTATCGCCGTATCGCTCTCAGTGGACACCACAAACTCGCTGGAGCACACACAACTGCATCAACACATTTTCCCTCGTTCAATGAGAGCGCCGCGGCCGCAGATCGAGGCGGCGCATATCATTCCGCCAGCGCGCTCCCGCAAAGATGCCGTCTTTTTCGATGTTGAGGAGGACGCCCCGGAGGCGGAACTCGGAATTCGCCAAGCCGGCAGACGCCACCGTTGTCACCGTTACCGAAGATGTCTTGGGGGGAACAGGGAGTGCTGTTGCTGATGGATTGGGGTTGGGGGGAGGAAGGGGGGCAGTGGGACATGGAGGCCGATTTGGGGGACTTGGCTTGGGGTTGACATTCAACAACAACAACAACAACGACAAAACAAACAACAACACCAGCACTTCCACCTTCAACAGCAACGAGAGTTCGCGGCAGACTTCGATTGACGGAAATGTCAATGGACGGGATATCCAGACGACAACGAATGAGAAGAAGAAGGAGAGGCGCGGGTCAAGACGAGAGCTCTTTCTGCAGGACATCCGCAGTCGATTATGCGGGAAGCTGCCGCCCTCCTCCAACAACAACAACACCTCGTCTCCTTCCTCAGGCACATCGACCCCTCACCAGGAAAGTCCCAAAGTTCCGCGGGGAAGAGCTGCATCACAGCCTCCAATCCCGATCTCTCATTACCGGGAAAGAGGAGAAGGACGAGGAGGGGAACAGAGAGGGGAAAGACAACCTGGCATGGGAACCATTCGAGAAGCTGTAAGTAGAACACTCCCCCTCATTATCATTCAGTCAAGTTCAGATTCTTATTCAAACCTCTTTTTCTCTTTCAGTGGTGCTGCATCCAAGTAGGTGACTATTCCATTCTGTCGTCCGTTGTTGCTTGTTGGTGAAGACGGGCAAGTGTCGTCATCTCCCCCTCCCAGGTTTCCCCAGCTTTTCTCCAAAAAGAGGTGGAGGTCAAGCGAAGCCGCACCTCAACTCCCGTCCAAGACGGGAACTTGAGTGGTCCGGGCCGGTCGAGACTGCCCGCGTGATCCTCTGTAACGTCCCTCTGCACCACTCTCATTGTGGCACTATACGTCTGCACTTACAGGGGGCCAATCGTACGACGGGAGCACTTACACGATGCATCAAACAAGAGGGGATCTTGTTTCTCGTTTCATGCCCAACCTCCTCCCACAGACGACCATTTCCGTCCTGCTGCTGTGAAGAAAGAAAGACATTGTGATGCTCTGAACTACCTCCTATGCAACCAACGACTTGGCTGACCACTCCTGTACTATCAACTTAGACTCCTCCACCACCAACACTCCGATCAACAACAACCTCCACAGTTCCATCACCAGTCTTAGAGATCTACACGCCAAGGTCACCATCGGCGCACACGCCATTATCACCACGCTCGCCCATAAATGTTAACAAACCGCTCCCATCGCCGCCTCCCAGTGAATTGAGGCGGGAACGTCCAACAAGACCGGTATTGAGACTTGCCCGCATCATGGCTACCCTATCCGACTCCGACATAGAGAAGCTCTTCTCGGGAGCTCCTCAGTACTTCGACCGAGCCGAAGGCCACTATACTGGCGCTCCGCATCCGTCAGTCGCTTTCCCTTGGGACGAGGAGCTCCAAATTCGGGACTTGACCGACCACACCCAGATCGAAGATCGCGCTTGGACCTGCGTCTCAGCATGGCCGCATATCACCCGTGATATCCAGCCGGACAGGTCCACGGCGCAACGGGCCTCGGAGAAGAAGCGCTGTGCCCATTTCTATCCCCGTTGTCGTGAGCGACCGAGCATGCTGAGCATAGGCGGGCTTGAGAAGGGAAGCATGGGTTTCCAAGCTGCTTTGGAACTCAATGTCGCCGATGCCCTGAAGGAGGATCAATGGGGTTTCGAGAGTCTTGCGTCCAGACCCCACGCCGTCGTTGAAGCACGCCAAAGAATGCTTGTCTCCAAGGATGGCCTCCGTCATATGGACGAAACCTTGATTTTCGAACAGCTGATCAAGAACGGCAAGCGCTACAGTGAGCAGCACCCGCGCGAGCGTCGGCTCTCGAGCGAACTATACAATGAGTTGTTCCTCCAGATCCTTCACCCTCCGACCAAGGTGCTCGACCATAGAGATCCCTATAGCCTCTCGGTGCAAATCGCTGCTTTGGTCAAGGTCCTCGCTGCTCCCAACATCTGGATCGACTTCTCGCTTGTCGAGTGGAGAATCCGACTTGGACAGTTGCTCTGGGGCACCCCTGACGAGGACCAAGTCGATGACGGCGCATCCATCAAGACCGCTGATACGATGAGCGACGTTACCGAGGAGAGATATTGGCTTCTCCTCCAGATCTTACTCGCTTGCGAGCTTCTCGTACGGCTCGACGCCATTACGGAGGGCGACGAACTTGGCATCGAGAGCATTAACCCTGCCGAGATCCTCAAGTTCGAGAAAGACGCCAACACAACCGTCAAATGGTCGTTGCACCTGGCCCGGGCCTGGTTGGAGAACATTGAGATAGTCAAGACAGACCCGCCCAGTCCAGAGCAGGAAAAACCAGCGGGCTGGTTGGCAACTCTGACGAAGCGTATGTCCATTGCCCGTGACTATGGCAGTCACCACCACCACAAGGACCATCATGGCCCAGTATATGCCATTAGAGGACGGCATGTCGAGCGCCAGGTCTATGGTCTGAAGCACTTTGCGACCAGGTTGCGCTGGCCCGACATTGACGTCTATGCTTCCAAGATTTCTGAGAACTGCCGGTCAGTCACTGAAGGAACTCAGCTCAACACGCCGCTTGCCAGTCCCTTGAGCAGAGCAGAGAGCCATCACTCCTCCTACTTTATTGGACATGATCTGCACAGACCGGCAGCCCCAAAGCGGGAGCCTTCGAGGCGCAGGATGATATCGGCAGCATTGCACTCGGCAGGTTGGCTGTCAAAGAGCTATGTGTCTGGCCTGATGCTACCTGGTGATGGGATTTGCCACTTTTTGATGGCTACGCTGTTGGAAAATGACCCGGAGGCTATGGCAAGGCTTGGGACTATGGCCAACCTCTGCGGGGGTTTTGTGTATTCGGGCAAGAGTTTCTGGAGCACGTCTTGCATCGTCGGCCGTGTTCTTGCGGCCGGTAAGGGCTCTGCTGAGTGCATGGGTTGGATTTCCAGCGATATTACTCCTCAGGGACTTGGTGATGGCTGGGTCAATGTCGAAGTTGAGGAACCTGCAGGTGAGTCATGACTTTCTTGATTGGCTATTGACCGTAAACTGACAACCCTCGCAGAGGATGCCCTTGGGATCAATAAGAAGGCTCGCATTTGGGCAAAGATCGCAGTTGAGAGAGACTCGAACGTCTTGGGAGATGCAGACCCCTCGTCAGTCCTCCCAGCCGACTTTATCATCCCGTTCGAGAACGTGTATCGGGACAAGACACCGCCCACTCTCCTGATCGAACTGGATGCTCTGAAACTATGGGCACCAGTTGATTCGGCCCATACCACCCCAGCTGAAGACAATGCGGCAACCCCCTTTTCGGAGCTCAGTCGCCCGGCGCAGATCCGGACATACCCTGCTGAGGTCTCTTTCACTGTGACAGACCTGGACACCTATCAGACCAAGCAACATACCTTTTCGTTGGCAAAGGATGTCAACTTTGTGACTGCTCACCCTTGCGTCCCCTCTTCACATGTCAAGATTCTTAGGTCACCATCCAGCCCTACCATTCAGCAAGTGGATCTATCCGGACGTGGCGCCGCTGGTAAGGCCGTAAGCGTCGTCGGTATGTCGATTCCTTTTCGTTCCCGTCTCTTCGTCGTCACTGACACAACTACAGGCCACCCACTACACAAATCCTATACATACACCGCTCTGCACCTGTCGGGCTTGATGGCGAAGCAAGACTTCTCCCTCGACGCGTTACTAGACGACTACTCATCGGCCGCCCACCGACCCAGCCTCACACCTACTTCCGCCAAGAGCGCAGCCAAGTTCCTGGTGATCGACTGCATCACCGGCTTCCAGTCGTTGCCGCAGGAACACGAAATACCCTTATCCCCGGTTGCTAGCAGACACGGGAGCTATTCATTCCCCACGCCTAGCAGGAGCAACACCAACAACAGCAATAGTAATGATATCAATGATAATGACCACTCCCCCGTCTCTCCCATCACCGCCGCGGCAACCGAGTGCGCTAGTCCGACTACGATTGAGGGAGTTAAGGAAGGGGGAGCAACGGGAGGGGGCAACATGGAGAGTGCATCAAAGAAGATGCACTCGGAGACGAGGAGACGCCAGTTCGGCTCTGATATGGAGATCCTCGTCAGAGCGTTTTGCGCGGAGAAGGGCTGGAATGCCCTGATCAGTCGGAGACGGAGAGGATGTTTGGCTTGTGCGATTCGTGAGGCGGGGGCGTTGGGGTGGAAGGTTATCATCAGGGTTGACTAAACTTTGGGGCACTCCCCAACTGTGAAAGGAAGTACACTGTCAAGGACATAAATGGTTGTGGTCCTAGAGAGGGGATTGAGTACTTTTGAAAAATGGGTCAAGGAGCTGCTGGTTTGTGTTCGGAGAGTAACGACCAACACACCGAACGAAAGATTGGCAGATACAGCTAGTGCTACTGCTAGAGAAGTTGTACTTTGAAGGAACTCGAATGAGATATATGCCACGGTAGTTGTAGCACACCTTGAACGTATAAATATAACAAAGTATAATCAGAACAAAAGAACCACTTCACTCAACCTATTCCCATGGACATTGACTAAGTAAGGTATCTGCGTCGTCGTCACCCACCCACCTTGCAACCTGGAAGCAAACTTTCACTCACAAGCCATTCACAACCGCACCTTCCATCATCCAACCCGCCAAGCCGCTGCTTCCGCGTCTTTCATCCCAACCTGCCCTGCCTGCCTCCCTGCCTCCCTGCCCACGCACCTAAGCGCCTTATAACCCCATCAACCAAGCACCCCTTCCAACAACACACAGAAAAAGCCGTCGTAGAGAAATGGTAACTCGCCGGACTTCTAATCCGTAGATTGCCAGTTCGAGTCTGGTCGTCGGCGCTACTCTATATTTTTTTCCTTTCCTTTTTTACTTTTACCATATACTTTTTTGCTTTTACTACGAGTTTTCTTTTCTATTTCGTCACGGTTTAGGTTTGGTTAGTTAGTAGTCCCATTTATTGATGATGATGGTTTGAAGGTGTTGTGTTGCAGTGTGTTGTGTTATGTAGGATCCTGATGGTGATGCTGATGATGCTGATGGGGAGGATGTACAGTCCAATACTGGTTTGTTTATTAGCTCGAGACCTCTAGTCAACTTCCCCAGGCGTTTTCATTTCTAATTAACTCGTTTCGTTCTATAACCAAAGCGTGATCTTACTTTGCATATGCTTCTTTGGAAATTCGATATGCTATAGTGAATCTTGTTGATGTCTTTCCGACCTGTACCTAGCCATTCATTTTCATCTTTATGAGGTTTGGGACAATTCGGGATAGATCTCGTCTAATATACCAGGTGTACCAAGCTAATAAACAAACCAGCACCATATTGTACTGGATCATGATGATTTGAAACACGGACTTTCTGGAAACCAGATTGGTAATCCTTTTGGTCTTCTACTGTCACAGGATTGTGACGTCTATATAGTATGCACTCCGATGTTCGTTGGCAAACAAACATCGTCCTATCTTTTAGGTTTGGCTGTGTGGGCATGTGCATCCTACCCTGTCATATCTACTAGTCTAGAATGGTCGCGGATGAACGGTTATATGTCTTAATCTCTATCGGATCGTCGAGTTCTTCTATCAACACGGCCATGGTGGTCCATCATACTGTCTGTGATTATTGCACCTCAAGTACCAAAGCTGGCTGACGAAAACGACGGAAGGTTCGTACCGAGATAGCTGTCATTAAGTCCAAATACCAGAGTGTTAGGGATAACGCTCGAGAATGGGATGCTTTATATGCATCGAGTTCTCTGGCCGTCATGTTTGGTCCGGAGACTGGATCCTTACCATGAGTGGACGGTGTCCTCAATTGCCTCGTGCGAGCATAGTCCATCGTATATAGTAAGCTCTCACGAGGCCATGGGGAAAGTGCTGGGATTTCCAAACTCATCAAGAGCTACGTACAGTGGGGTGGTATACCCATAACATAGACGTGATTATCGTCTCCAGAGCTAATACGGCCGCCCGCACACCAAGGGAATTATGTACAGGAAGGATGGATTGGAATTGACGCGAGGATACCTAGCTTTGTGGGTAATGATGTAACCCGTTAGCCATATATATCTTCGTGTGTCCTGACAAAGACTTCCCGTCTCATTGTACTCCCGGAAGCGCGTTTTGAGATACCATCATTGCTCGTGGTAGCCCCGATGTACAGAGCGGGACGTTCGGTAGACTTTTTCCAAGAGGACGAGATATACGGCCCATTTGACCGGGCTGCCGCGTTTGTGGCCGGGGAACTGCTTCAGCTCCTCCCAAAGTAGAAGGATGTTGCTTGGTTAAAAGAGCAGTCAACGTTGGCTCGACGGCGATGGCTGCAGAGTACTGGTCCCAATCAGAACGACAAGAAAGATAGCCCTGGATGACTGGGTGGGGTGAGCTTTCGATCTCGCGTTTCTCGAGATGGATCCAAGTTTCGTACAAAATGTCCCCTTGTTCATGCCCCTGGTGAACAGCATCGTCTTCGTTACTGTCATCGTGTCCTGGGAGCCGGGGCCGTCAAGACCAGGACCCTTGCCGGCGCCGTTCTCGAGGTACTGTGAGGAAGGGGGGGTTGGTTGGTTTCGGGTTCCTTCATGGTTCAACGCATATTTGAGAGGAAAGCTTACCTTCTTAGTAGTAGCGGGCATCTCGGGAAGCTCATTGGAGTCAACGAGCCAGTCGTCATCCTTGGGAGGGCAGCCCTGGGCCTTGGTCGCAGCATCGTTCTTCGCCACTGTCATCGTCCTCATCAATGTCATCGTCGTCATCATTGTCATCGTCGTCATCGTTGTCATGATCATCGTTGTCGGTTTGCAAGTACGATCGGAGAGAGGCAGAATTGGATGCTGTAGCCGAAAAAAACGATGCAATGGGCTTGACGCCCTGGACACTGCTCGATTTGACAGCTAGAGGTAGGCCGGTCTTGGGCCGGAAGGGACGAGTGGCAGCGGGCATAGGGGTTGATGAGAAGTAGGAGTTTATGGGCCTTGTATGGTGCTCGGCAGCAGTCTTAATCGTTGTGTGTGTGTTTTTCTTGCGCGCCATTTTGCTGCTGTTGTTGCTGTCCCGGTTGCTACTACTGAATTAGCCCTGAACTCCCTCGATATAATCCCAAAAACTTACCTCAGTTGAATCCGAATGCGACGAAAATTTGACAATGTCCGCGAGGGCGGGGAGTACCTGTTCTTGAGGGAACGAACGCCATTTCCATTACTCTCCATCGCTCCTTCCTATATACCTTCCGACCGCCAGTCCCCGGCAAGCCCAGAAAGAGCCCCTCTAATGAAGAGAATGGTTCGTACCTACTCTAACCATCATAAGAAGATGGATGCATATCGAAGTCAGTCACGTATTTCCATCATAAGAGCGTTGCGGATAACGAGAAATTCATGCTTCATTGGCGATACTTGAGAGTGATACAACATACGAATGCCAGTTCTATAATACAATATCCAAACTTATGTATCCAAATCCTTACAGTTGTATGTGCAGCTTTTGCCCCCCAGATCCAAAACACTATGTAGGACGGGATCCTGATGATGATGATGATGGGGATGATGGATGTACTGTTACTGGATGATTTGAAATACGTACGTATTTTCTGGAAACCAGATCGGTATCCTTTTTGGTCTCCTACTACTAGAATGGTCACGGATCAACGAACGGATGTGTCTTATCTCTATCTTCGGATCGTCGAATTCTTCTATCAACACTCACGGGTAGTCCATCATACTATTAATATTACACCTCAAATAACCAAGCTGGCTGCCGAAAATGAAGTTTAATGTACCGAGATAGCAGAGCCTGTCATGTAAGTCCAAATACCAGAGTGTTAGGGATGAACGAGAATCGATGCTTCATAGGCAATTGCTCAAAATTATACAACATAGTACTGATATTCTATCCTTCAATACACCCAAACTTATGTATCCCAATCCCGCAGTTCCACAAGTATGTGCAGCTTTTGCCGCCATATCCATATACAAAACACGCCGAAAACGCAATGCTCACATATTACAACTCCTTTTTCTCACCCGCCGCCACCTTGGCCGTCTTCGCCCTCTCCGACCCCGGCGGCGTCTTGAGCGTATACAAAACCAACAAGGCCACCCACGACATGCCCAACGCGCCAATCCCATATGCAACCTCTCTCCCCGCCCACCAATAAACACTCGTAAACAACACCGGCCCCAGTCCCCTCCCAAGTTGTCCCCAGCTCCTCAACATGCCCAACTTCCCCCCGCGCTCGCCCTCATGCGACTCAAAACTGCTCAAGGCGTTCAAACTCGTGACAACCGTCGCCGAGGTGGTAGCGAGCAGGGTAGCTGCTCCGTAGAGTCCCAAAACGGTGGTGATGCGGCCCAGCATGATGAAAGCTAGGAGACAAGCGACGACGCCGATTCTCACAGAAAGGAGAGGGGGCAGGCGACGGGTGACGCCGCCTTGGAGGAGGGAGGCGATGAGCCCGACGAAACCGAGAAGACGACCGTTCTTGGCGGAGTCGTAGCCGAAGAGGTCGTAGGTCATGAAGGGGAGGGAGAACTCCATGCCGGAGAAGAAGAGGAGGAAGGAGAAGTGGGTGAGGTTGAGGAGGAAGTGGGAGTTTGTGCGCTGGACTGCTATGGGCTTGGTGGGAGTGGTTGCTGGTTTCTTCTCGGTCTCGGTGCCGGTGGTGGGCTTGATGTCAGTAGTAGAATCCTCGGCCGCCTTCTGGGTCAGCGCGGGAAGCGTCTCAGGCAGACAAAAGTAGAGGTATAGCGTCTCGACGACGATCAGAGTGAGAGAGACACCGGCGGCTGTCGCGAACGGGTTGGCTGCCACGGTGCTGAAGGAGCTTAGCCAGGCGCCTAGTGCAGGGCCGAAGGTGAAGGCGATGGAGAAGCAGGCGCCGATGAGGGCCATGGTCGAGCCGCGCTTGGAAGGGTCTGAGATGTCGGTCGCGATGGCCGTGGCCAGCTGGACGTTGCCCTCGGAGAGACCGCCGACGATGCGCGAGGCGAGGAAGGTGCGAAAATCGGTGGCCATGACCCAGAGGAGCACCGAGAGGATGTTGCCCGTCATGCTGAGGAGCAGGGCGGTGCGGCGGCCATAGCGATCGGAGAAGTGGCCGATTATGGGGGAGGCGATGGCTTGGAGGAGACTGAAGGGGAGGTAGGGTGTGTTAGCAAGAGTATAGGGATGGGAAGGAGACTGTCACGTACGAAAAGAGACTCCCCAAGGCGCCGCCGAGCAAAACAATGTCATATCGCGAGTCAATTGGTCGCGCAAAGGAAGCCTTGTAAGTGTTAAGGTAGCCCAAGACACTGGAGAGAAGGGTCTTGGATGGTGGGGCCGAAGGGTCGAGGGGAGCTTCGACGTTGCGGTAGAATTCGAGAAGCTTTGGGAATAATGGAAGGATAAAAGTAAATGATATCTGTTTGTCATTCTAGTTAGTCTTCCTAGTTCTTGAGCTTTCGCGATCCTATGGGTGGTGACAGATAGTACGTACCAAGTCAAGCAACAAAGAAAAGAAGATGACTTTTAGGACCCTCTTGCGGGTGGCGGGTTCGACAGGCGTCGTCATCCCTGTGCTGAAGCTCCCAGGACCAACGGGAAGTTCCTTTCTTGTTGTGAAGCAGTGAGACGTCGAGTTTTCAGACTTGTTCAGATTTCGGGACCGGAGATTTGGAGGTTCCAAGTTGAGAAAGCCAGGAGATGAAATCGGAGCTGGTGGAAGGTTGAAGCGACGTCACGCTGCTTGAAACGCCCAGACGACTCCTGGGGATCCTTGGAGGTCCAATTGTGTACAGGCGCTGGAAGGAGAGAGGACGAGGGTGTGTTTACGTTTCACAACTTGCGCACTACAATGTATCAAACATGTGGGAGAAAAGATGCTGAATTGAATATGGAAGAGAGCGAAGGAAGGATATTCTGAATATGAGTTGCAAAGCCACGAAATCGAAAGCTGTCCCAAACCAAACATTCGAGAGCTCAATCGGGTCGAAGGACAAGCTCGTTCTGGAACATGGAGCTCCGAACATTCGATGGACCCCAAATGGGTACCTTGATGCCGGGGGCAAGCTGACAACTCCCGGCAGGCAGCGCATCCAACAAGCGAACTCCAGCTCGGGTTGAAGACTCCAAACAAAGCCACAATGAGTTACAGCCACGATGTGGCACAAGCAGCATCAACAACAACTGAACTGAACATCTTCCCCGCAAGAAGCTGCATCTCATGAACTCACTGCAGCTGTCTCTCCTGCAAAACTCCAAGTCAGAGCCACCGTGACCTGAGTCAACCCAATAACCACCACATCTTCGCTGTCTTCCATTCTCTTCCCAAAACGGATTTGTGGTCAGCGCCATGTTTCAACGTCGAACCACCGTGTATCCCAACCGAGATGTTCAAGACAGAACTGTGCCCCTTCACCATCTATATCTAACCCATATTACTGCCCAAACCCATCTCTTGTCTCTTCTTTTCCCATGGGCTTCCCTTCTTACTCGTCGCCGTTTGGTGAGGAGGCAATCACACAAATGCAGGCATCTCCTGGGTGTTTGTGTAAACGTTGTTGTTTACCACATCTTCAATCTCTACTCAGAAACCTCTCATTTCCACTCGTCGGTACGACAGACTTAAGGCCAAGCAATCATGTTCTCGACTCTCGGGTAATGCCCAGATCTCCAGCAATGCTGCCACCACCGTCATGCTCACTCACCGGGGCAACCACAAGCGTGCGAGCCCTTGCATCATCCCGTCTTTTGCTAAGGCCCGGACACGATCTGCCGCATATACGATGTTTCCGCTTGAGTACTTCGCAACCCGTGCCGCCTCGAGTTGGGCCTTGAGAGCTGTGCCTGGTCTGGACCATTAACCACTCCTTGAGAACTTCAAGATCCCGTCTGTCAGCCAGCATCTAGACTGTTTTCCGCCTCACCTTTCCTTCCTAGCATAAATGATGTGCACACAGAACGAACATGGCTTGCCTTGGTACGTGCGGGAACGTGCTGACTGCCGGCACATTGGCTGAACACCAAGAAAATGCAGAGAAGATGCAGGGGAAGAGACACTGCAGCTGATGGCTGCGCCTGTTCATTAGGCCGTTGAGGCTATTACTTCCAAAGGGGCCTAGTTGGGCGTTCGTATCTGATTTGAACATGGCCACGGCAGGATTCTTCCCCGTTTGGAATTGTCACCGAAAAATCACTGACCTTGCGCAGAGAACCGGAATAATCTCCGGTTGAATTCGGGTGGATCAGGGGAACGCCTCATGGATATCCAGGCTGCGTCCGTTCGCCTGTGTCCTGATGCTGAGCCATGCGTAACCCGAGAGTTATTTCACCACCTTTAGTCCGACAATGTCTCTCTTCATGCGCCGCAGACCGTCTATAATGATTTCAAGACACTCGGTCTTTACTGTCGCCCGTTTAGCCGCCCAGACCGGACCCGTTCACCTGCTGTCAGTGTACGCAGTAACGCGGCGCCTCTTTGTGTCCCGTCAGTTGTCGTCCGTGTCCAGGTTCCCCAGTTGTGACTTCAGTCCGCTTGGTCTCTCGCCGCCGTTGGGCCCAACCACGCCTTTGGATTCTCCAAGCGGCTGGCAAAAGTATCCAGCCGAACGTTCTTTGTGCTACCTTGCCATGTTTCTCTGACATTTCACAAGAAGGAGGCGGTTACGGGAAGCAGATACCACGGTAACTTAAAAGGGCCCCTTCCTTCCCATATCTGGGACTCGGGCCATCACTCAGTATCACCAACTCCATCATCCACTCGTTCAAGTCACTCACTCCTCTCCTTAAGGCATCTCTACCATCCGTAGCCGGAACAAGGAGGATGAAGACTACCACCTTTGCTCTCGCCTGCGCCGCCTCGGTGTCGGCCCACTACGGTGACGTCTCTTCGATCTTTGAATCATGGGGTGCTGGCACCGTCAGCTATCCTCCGGCCCCGGTCCCTACCACTACTGCTGCCGGTGGACCCGATAAGGGCGGCGAGGGACAGTGGACAACAAGTACCGTCTATACCACGGCAGTCCATACCATTACCAGCTGCCCACCTGCGGTTACTTCATGCCCGGAACATAGCACCGTGGTCACCACCGTCACCATTCCGGTCAGCACCACCGTCTGCCCTATAAACTCCGGAGCTCCGCCGCCGCCGCCGCCACCGCCACCTCCACCTCCCCCGGCACCTCCAGCTTCTTCCGGCTCTCCTCCCCCTCCTCCTCCTCCGCCACCCCCGGCTCCTCCTGCGTCGTCTGGTGGTCCGTCGGCGCCTCCTCCTCCGCCACCTCCCGCACCTCCCGCCTCATCAGGTGCTCCTCCTGCTCCTCCTGCCCCTCCTGCTCCTCCCGCCTCATCAGGTGCTCCTGCACCCACGGGACCCCCAGCTCCTCCGGCACCTCCCGCGTCTTCTGGATCTCCTCCTCCTCCGCCGCCTCCTCCCCCGCAGCCGCCCGCCAGCACCGGAGCTCCTCCAGCTCCTCCCGCTTCCACTCATCCCTCGCCTGGCAACCCAACCAGCTCCGCTGCTCCGCCGCCACCGCACACTTCCGGCCCGTCTCCCACTAAGCCTACCGGCTCCGGCTCTGGTGGTGGCTCCCCACCACCGGCTACGACCACCAGCCCCGGACCTGTCGTCACTGCCGGCGCATCGATCGAAAGCGCCCATCACGCTGGTGGTGCCCTGGCTGTTATTGCTGCCCTTGCCGCGCTGCTTTAGGTGGCAGGTTTTATGCCGTCATGAGAGAGCCTATGGGGAGGAATTTAAAGGGCAGTAACGAAGAGTAACGGTTTAAAACGTTTTTGGGTCAAAGGATAGGGAATAGGGGTGAGAGATTTCTGAAAAGACATTAGATCGGATTCTTCTTCTTGGTTTAAATCGGCGACTTGGACTACTTGGTAGCTTACAGAGATGAGAGACCGTTGGGTTTTACTGGGGGGGTTGGGGGGTTCAGCCCTGGGAGCTACTTCTAATGATCGATAACTTATTTGTCTTATGGCCCTCTGATGGGGTAAAAAGTTTAATACATTTCAATCTATTCGCTAGTCTCTCGCTAACGTCTCTGATGTGTTTTGCCTGTATCGTTTTTACTCTTTGTGTGTACAGATAGCGAATCCATTCAAGTTTAGTTACCCGGTACTGCATAAAAAAGAATTTGACACTACCTCACCCTTCCTTCCCCATTCACCCTTCACCACACCTACCCAGACCGCCCAGGAACACCTCTCCCTCACTCACCAAACCACGATTGCCCAGAGAACATACACAACAGATACATCAATGTCGTGCTAAGCTGGCGGAGATGGATACCCGCCGCCAAACCGCCGCCCTGTCCTACCATCCACCACCATCCATTCACACACAACATTATGCTCCCCTCACCACCACCACCATCACGCCCGTACGACAGGCCGAGTACACCCCACTCACAAATAAAGTTGTTGCACTTGCACCACCGGGCCGAGCCTTGCCTTTCCCCATTTCATTCCATCTTTCTGTACGCTCTTCTGTGTTGTTGTTGTGTGTTCTATACGCTCTGTATGTATGCCCTGTAACATGACAATGACATGGGAGAGAAAAAGGAAGAGTGCATGCATGATATAGAATTCGTGATTCTGGAAGCCGGGGAGTAAAGGCCTCGAGGGATGGCTTCGACTGTGGCGGACGGGTATGGGTATGCACAGGGCACGTACGTTGTGAAGCCTTGGTGTACGAGGGATGTGGTGGATTGGGACGCGACACGGCAGGAGATGGACCCCGGACTGGCACTGGGGCAGTGGGGGGAGACTGGGCCTGGGGGAAGGTCCGAGCCGAGTGCTGCTGCCCGAAGCCGAGATGAGTGACGGTGAGGGTAGTAAGCGGTCCTAAGATGCTATGATGGAGGAGGGAGGGAGGGAGGGAGAGAGGAGCACACTAGCTGCGACAATCTTATGTCTATTCTTCCTTGCGGTCACCCGCTTGCTGAACCGTAGTAACTGTCTATCCCGGGTATCAAATCCAACGTTCACACCTCCCCGCCTCCCCCCCTCCTCGCCCAAGCGATCTCACACGCCCGTCCGTCAATCCTTTATCCCCGACCCCAACCGCCTAACAACATCCTCCACCTTCTTCGCACTTCCCACTAGCTCCCTAACCACCTCTCTATCCCTCCCACTTCCGTTTCCTTGCCCTCCACCACCATTTAGCGCGACAACCTGCACAATCTCCCCATCATCACCCATCACCAACCTTCCCGTCTGGCCATCTTCCCATTCGATAGTGATTTGTTTCGCTTCGGCGTCGGCTGGGGTGATGTCTTGGATTTTGTTTGGGGGCTTTTCTTGTTGTTGCTCGTCTTGCTGCTGCTTTGATTCCGATTCGGTGGCAAGGATGGCGGCCCTCCGTAGATCAGTGATGGCGGCAAGACGGTGATGATACCTCACCAACTCCCTCCTTAAGCTTCTAGCAAATTTGACGAGGTTTTGCTCCCGGACTTTTCCCTCTTCCTCCTCTTTTTGTGATGGTGGTGCTGGCAAATATCTTGCTGCGAGTCCGGAAAGGGGAACACAAGGGGGGATGGTGTGTCTATGCACCCTCAACCAATTCGCATACCTTCCTTTTCTGCCTCTGCTCTTTTCCTTGCCATTATTCTCCTTGCCATTCCCCCCCTTCCCACCTTGTCCACCACCACCACCGTGATTCCTCCCCTCCGCAAAAGGCCTGTTCAAAAGAACATAATAAGGCCTCATAAACCTGCCCCTCGCAAAAACCTCTATCCTCAACCCAAGTACGGCTCCGCCGTCTACCGCGTTCGGATCGGGGTCTTGCACGCGGAAGGTGGTGATGGTGGCGCAAGTGCGGTAGAGGGATTGTTGGTTGTGAGCCTTTTGGAGGGAGGCGTGGTGGCGGAGGGATTTGAGGATGGTCGGGGTGAGGCCCTTTGGTTTGAGGTGCGACGAGGAAGGGGGGTTGGAGAGGAGGGAAGAGACAGAAGGGGAGGAGAGGAGGGTGGAGGTTTGGATGCGGAGGTGGGATTTTAGGGTGGTTACTGGTGGTTTTTTTTTTTTTTTAGTTAAGGGCTAGGAAAAGGGGGAGGGGGAAAACTTACTTTTGGCTTTCAGAGACTCGATCTCGGCGTCGAGTGGTGAGGGTGTTGGTGAGGACATGGTGAGTTTGTGGAGGGACCCACTTTTGGGGGTGAGCAGGTGAGTTTGGACGCGTCTTTGGTGATATGTGCGACGCAAATAATTGTGCGTGTAGAGAGATCGAATACAATGGAAAGAAACTGGATCAATGACTATGAGGTCTGGGTATCATAACGTGGAAATGGATTTCTTTAGAACCTTGTATGTTGAAGCTGGTGAAGTCAATTGTTTACTTTGGTGGAGTTGATGCGAATCAATCAGGGGATGAAGCTGACAGGTGCAACAGGCGCCAAGCTCTGTGGGGCGGCAGCTGTCAACGTAAGCGATCTGCCCCTGGGTCCATGCCAATGACGCACTAGCGCAGTTCCTCCGGCTGCATCAAAGCGGAAGACAGCAAGCTGTCTCCTGGTGCGATAAGAGCTTATCGGATGTCACTTCCGCAGTTTCCACTCGAGCTTGGAGACAGCTGGACAACAGACGGAAGGCGCAGAAGGATACAATTGACATTGACACTGACCCCCGAAAGCCACTTCCTCAAGACGAGGTTGAGCCTCAACAGTCTTTCCAATCCCGAATTGTTTGCTTCCAGACGGCACATCACAGCGTCGTGTTAGAGGTTATTCGCCACCCGGGCTCCAACCGAGAGGCCACGGTAGCACATTGACTCCCCCACGATTCCACATCTTGCAGCGTCTCAACGTTCCATTCCACAGCGACAACAACAGTTAGTTCTAGCGCTTCGTTAGGGCAACTAGGGCAGTTGGTCTGATAGGGCGAAGGTCAAGCTTTAATCTGACAAAGACACCGGGCCCTTGTCTTTCGTCCCTTGTCAACAACAATCCTTCTCGGCCACTCTCGTCCCGGACTATTCGACTCCGCTAGTACCGACTTCTCGTCTTTCGTTAATCTCTTCTTCTTCATGTCTCTTGCGACCGCTATTTCTGGAAAACTACCCCTCGCTTCCATCTAGAATACTCAATTAGCGTCTGTTGATCACCCATCGCTCCCCTCGACGGCCCCGACCACTCACCACACGCGCCGCCATCACACAAGGCTTTGACCTCGAGTAACCCCGAAACGGGACCTCCCCCTACACACACACGCACACGAAACCACCCGCCAGCATCCGCCATCACAGTGGTACCTATGGGTACTAAAACTCGTGGCACAAAGTCGCCGACACAGAACGGGCTGTCCCGCAAAGCCTCCAAGAAAGGGGCCGGGAAGAAGGGCAACAACAAGACCCAAATCAAGGACTCCGATTCCGACCCTGACACCGTCGCCTCGGGCCTCCACAAGATGAACAACAACGTCGAGCTTATGCGCCGGAACAAGAGCTACGACACCTCGTCCGAAGCTATAACCGCCAACATCATCGGCAGGGAAACCTTCTCCCTCGACGACCCCGTCCCAGACAAGACAGACCAAGTAAACAACCATGGTTTCTTCGAGCTTCCCAAGCAGGACCAGCGCAACTTTGGCCTGCTCGTCCTTCTATACTTCTTGCAGGGTGTCCCGCTAGGATTGGCCACGGGCTCGGTACCGTTCCTCCTCAAGAAGAAACTCTCCTATGCTGAAATCGGCGTCTTCAGCTTGGCGTCGTACCCCTACTCTCTCAAACTGCTATGGAGTCCCATTGTCGATGCTATCTGGAGTCCCAAGGTGGGAAGGAGAAAGAGCTGGATTTTGCCTATCCAATTGCTATCGGGAATCGGCATGCTTTATCTCGGCTCTAGGGTGGAAGGACTGATGGATTCCATGGGCAAGGAAGGCGGTCCCACGGTTTGGAGCTTTACCTGGTGGTGGTTCTTCCTCGTGCTCATGTGCGCTACCCAGGATATTGCTGTTGATGGCTGGGCCCTGACGCTTTTGACCCCCGGCAACGTCTCGTACGCTTCTACCGCGCAGACGGTCGGCTTGACCGCTGGCCAGTTCCTGTCGTATACCGTCTTCTTGGCCTTCCACTCTAAGGAGTTTGCCAATCGTTGGTTCCGCACCGAACCGCTTGACCAGGGTTTGATGTCTCTGGGTGGATACCTTACCTTCTGGGGCTGGGCTTACATCGCCGTGACAATCGGCTTGGGTCTGATGAAGCGCGAGGAGCGTACCAAGAACGAGGATGGCGTCTGGGACGTCTACAAGATCATGTGGGGTGTGCTCAACCTGAAGAACGTCCAGACCATCATCATCATCCACCTTATCGCCAAGATCGGCTTCCAGGCCAACGATGCCGTCACCAATCTCAAGCTGCTCGACAAGGGATTCGGTACCGAGAACATGGCTCTCACAGTTCTGATCGATTTCCCCTTCGAGATCATGCTGGGATACTATGCAGGAAAGTGGTCACAGGAGTTTACCCCTATGCGCCTCTGGTGCTGGGGCTTTGTGGGTCGTCTGGTGGCAGCCGTTCTCGCGCAGTTCACTGTTGTGATCTTCCCTGCTGAGGGTGTTACCTCTTGGTACATGCTGGTTGTCATTGCCGAGCACATCTTTTCCACCTTTACCAACACCATCATGTTTGTTGCCGTTTCTGCCTTCCACGCGCGCATCTCGGACCCGGTCATTGGCGGTACTTACATGACCTTGCTTGCTACGTGAGTTTTCCTTATCCCCTTTTCTCATAAGTCTCCCGCTAACGTGTATTTCTCCAGCGTCTGCAACCTAGGTGGTACCTTCCCCCGCTTCTTTGTCCTCCGCTTGGTCGACTACTTCACCACCGCCACTTGCGTTCCTACTTCCAAGACGGCCACTTTCAGCCAGCCCTTCAGCTGCGCCATCCAGGAGGACAAGACCAGATGCCTTGCCAACGGCGGTACTTGCAACATGATTCAGGATGGATACTACATTGTCAATATCCTTTGCGTTGCGATTGGTGTGGTGACTTTTACCATGTTCATCCGTCCCAAGGTCATTCACTTGCAGGATCTCCCGCTCAAGGCGTGGCGGTTGGCGTCTTCTGGTGTGGGAGCTAGCAAGCGGTGATTGGTGAATCCACGCTTCACAACCGAGTTTTGTGTTGGGATATAAGGACAAGAAGTCAGGAGCATTTTAATGTTCGATGATGATACATGATGGGTATGCATGCACGAACCGAACGGGCTGTATTACTATTTAGCACGTGTCTAGGTGGGAATAGAAAGGGATTGGATAGAAAGCAGATACGTCAGGTCCATGGGTTTCAGTATAGAAGCGGATGTCTGGTATGAGTAACGGCCGTGCTTGCTGACTGTATCTGGATCATGCTGTGCTGCGGAGAGCACACCGAGGTTCCGCCGGTCTGACCGAATAACTTCAACTCGATATCTAGACTCTACAGAACAAGGTCAATATCCTGACATAAAACTTCAAACCTCAACTTGTCATTGATTCTGTTACGAAAGCTTCAGGAGAAACGTGTTTTTTTTCTTTGTTCCGGTTTGCATGGCAGCCGAAACCCGGATCGGAGCCAAGCAGTCGTGTCGTTGACTGCGGGTCCCGAGCGGGGCTCTTCCGGCATCCGGGAATCGGGGGTAACAAAGACACTCCAATCGGGAACCATCTGTTTATATTTCCAGATTTGGTCAACCAATCCATACAATTTACTAAGGCTGTGGTACCCCTCGGTGTCATCATGCGAAAACCAATATTGGTACCACTCGGCTTACCAGCATGATGGATTCTCAAAACTCGGCGGTTACTTAAAAAACGAAACATCTCGACCGGACCGACGGACATATCACAAACCAGACATGATCGTGTAGTGCTTCGTCTCGCACACAACCACAACCATCATGCTACCATCTTTCAACAACCCCAAAGCCCTCCTAGGCAAAGCTACCCTCCTCTCCCTCCTCTCAACAACAACATCCGCTTTCAACCCACAAGATCCAGCCAACCTGCAAACCCCGCTAGACCTCAACCCCCCCTTCGACATCCGCGAAGCCACCATCTCCTCCATCCACAACGCCCTCTTCACCGGCCTAACCACCTGCCACGCCCTCATCTCCCTCTATCTCGCCCGCATAGAAGCCTTCAACCCCTCCTTACACGCCATCCTGTCCCTCAACCCACACGCCCTCGACCTCGCCTCCGCCATTGACCTCCAACTTGCTTCCGGCAACTCTTCCGTCAGTCAACCCCTTCTTTGCATCCCCGTCCTGCTAAAGGACAACTTCGACACCTCCGACCTCCCCACAACCGCCGGCTCTCTGGCTCTAGCAAACAACACCCCCTCCAAAGACGCACCGACAGTGAAAGCCCTCAAGCAAGCCGGGGCCATCATTCTCGGCAAGACGAACCTGCACGAGTTTGCGCTGGAAGGGATCTCCGTCTCTTCTCTGGGGGGACAGACCATTAACCCGTATGATTCTACTCGCACCCCAGGGGGTTCGAGCGGCGGGACGGGAGCGGCGATAGCTGCTAACTTGGCGGTTTTGGGCACGGGGACGGATACGGTTAATTCCCTGAGAAGTCCGGCGAGCGCGAATTGTTTGTGGAGTTGGAGGCCGACGAGGGGGTTGGTTACCCGGGAGGGGGTGGTGCCGGTTGGTTGGACGCAGGATGCTGTTGGGGGGATGGGGAGAACGGTGGAGGATTTGGGGGTGTTGATGACTGTTATGAGTATGGCGGGGAGGAATGATGAGGGGGATGGGGATAATACCACGGTGTTGGTCCCGCCGGAGGTGAAGGGGAGGGATTACAGCCAGGCGTTGTATAGCGGGCTAGGAAAACTGGAGGGGTTGAGACTGGGGGTTTTGGATGGGTTTTTCAACCACACGGCTTCTGAACAAACGACGCCTGTGAATGAGGTTATGAGCAAAGTCCTCTCGAGGCTGGAGGCGGCTGGTGTGCAACTGGTGAATATCACCGAGCCGGTTTACGATGCGGTGACAATAGCGGCGAAGCTGGATGTCCAGACTTTTGAGTTCCGCGAAGGGTTGGATGCTTATTTGGAGAAGACTACTTACGCGGGTAATGGCACCGGACCAAG
Organism: Neurospora sp. FGSC 26637; assembly: GCA_009804845.1. Classification (NCBI taxonomy): domain Eukaryota; kingdom Fungi; phylum Ascomycota; class Sordariomycetes; order Sordariales; family Sordariaceae; genus Neurospora; species Neurospora sp. FGSC 26637. Next base: position 28,128 of record RAOC01000013.1, on the reverse strand, counting down.
AAGTTTCAGCGATATCTACACCCTCGACGGCAGCAAGAAACAATTCCTCGTCCTTCCTTCGCAGTACGACTACATCAGAAACGCATTCAACAGATCTACCTCCTCGCCCGAGTACTTCGTCCGGCAGCACGGGATCCAGCAACTCAAAACCACTTTGGCACAAACCCTCTCAACCAACAATCTCGACGCCATCATCTACCCCGAGCAGAAGAACCTGGTCGTCAAGATCGGATCTCCCTCGCAGAGCGGACGGAACGGGATCCTCGCCGCGCTGACGGAGAGTCCCGTTATTACCGTGCCTGTGGGCTTTTCGGAGGTGACGGCGGAGACCACCGCTCCGCTGGGTGTTCCCATTGGGATGGAGATCTTGGGAAGGCCGTGGACTGAGGACTTGTTGCTGGGAATTGCGAAGCATGTAGGCGAGGCGTTGGGGCCAGTAAGAAAAATGCCGGTGGGCGGAGGAGGGTTGGATAAGGTGGTGGAGGTTAAGTGGGGTGGGTATGAGAGGGAGGTGCCGGTGGTGAAGCCGGATGGTGGGAATATTCCCGAGGTGTATCCGGTGGGGGTTTATTAGGGGAGGGAGGGTAAGTGAGGGAGTATGACCGAGAGGTCATTGTCCTTCACCCTTTCCAATCAATTGGACACTCTGTTTCACTTAAGTTGGTCAAAGGCGCCGTTAACAGATCATTATTTATTTCTGCCAGACATCCAGTCCCTCAACACACAAAACTCAAACTGAAGGTCACTCAGTTGATGGTTATTCTTTCAGTTGTTGCTCAAGCATGGTAGTATTTATTAACTCATTACTAGTAAAGCTTCCTCCACTCTTATCATGCATGGGTATCAAACAAATCATCATGCTGCCTGCGTCTATCATTCTTCCCTCTTGTTCCCTCCCTCCTATGCACCATCTATCCATCACTTCCCTTCTCTCGTCCCGCACCCTAGTCGCTACTGCTTCCCCCGGAGCTTCTCACCTTTCCTACTGCGGGATCGGGATCCACCATGGCGGCGCAGCAGCGTTCCAACTTGTGAGCAAGACAGACATTATGGAAAAAAGGAGCTTTTGAAGCATTGGCATGCATGCATAGGAAATTCTCTGTTTTCAACTGTCACACCTAGGTATCCATGATTCTTCCCTGACGGTCTGCTGCCCAAATAACAACATTCACAGCTCACCCCGTTCGTCCCCCCCTAATAGCTTTCAAAGTACACCCTAACCCCCTTACTCCCTCTATAAGGCACAGGAATGAACCAGTCCTCCGCCATCTCCACGTCTCTAACAGTCACTCCCTCAGCCAACCTCAACCTACCCACCGCCGTCTGACCATCTCTTCCTCCTCCCTTATCTTTGCTTTTCACTTCCTCATTGCCATCCCCTCCCAAACCACCACCACCAACCTGGGGGCCACCCTCCCAGACCCTCCACAACTTACTCAACATCAAATACATCTCGGCATGCGCCAACTGCATGCCCAAACACACCCTCGCCCCGTGTCCAAAGACCGTCAGGTACTTCTCCAGCCTACTCATCTCGTTCTCTTTTCCCAACCATCTCTCCGGCACAAAAGCGTGCGGATCCGGAAAAATCTCCGGGTTCGTGGTGATCTGGTAACTCGTCATCGAGATCTCCGTCCCAGGAGGGAGCAGCCACTCCTTTTCCCTGTCTGTCGTCGTCTTCATGATGTCGGGATAGCATTGCAAACAGAGCTTCGAGGGCTTGAAACGCAGCGTCTCGTCAGGCGCAACGCGCGTGATGCGTCCCGAAGCGCCGATGCTGAGACGCATACTTTCTTTGATTACTGCGCGGAGGTAGGGGAGTTGCTCAAGCCGAGCGAGCTCGACGGACTCGTTGGCGTCTGGGATTGCTTCCCTTAACTCGTTGCGCAGCTTTTCGAGAACGGTGGTGTGCTGGTTCAGAAGGTGGAAAGTCGAGATGGTCAGGGCCCATGAGGTGGTGACTGTGCCGCCTTGCACAATGACGTGACCTTCGTGGGCAATCCGCGGGACGGACTTTTCGACGGGAGGAAGCGCTTCGGTGTTGACGAAGGAGTGGAAGATGGTGGGATGGGGGATGTCGAGATGAGCATTTTTGCCTTCTTCGGAGCGGAGAGACTTGTCGATTTCGCCGATCTGGACCGTGATGCAGGCGCGGAGGTGGAGAAAGGTGCGGTAGAATGGGGAGATGGCGGCGAGCATTCTCGGCGGGATCGAAGCTAGGAAGGGGACGAGGAAAGGGAAGTGTTGGAAGACTTTGCCGTAGTTGGAGCCGGTCAAGATCCCGTTGGTGATCTCGGCGCGGAAGTCGAGGTCCTCGACTGAGAAAGAAGTTGGTGTCAGTCAGTCCGTGGCTTCAAGAAGGCATTGTGGAGGAGAGGAGCGACTAACCAGCATGCTCAGATTTGGCAAAGGAATATTCGCTGATGATGTCTTATAAGGCGTCAGTCAGTATCACCAGCAGTGCATTTGTCGATCAAGACCGAGGTAATCAACTCACCGTAAGTCATGGCCGAATACGGGTACATCATATCCAACGGCGTCTCCTTTTTTGTTCTCCCATGCTCTCGAAGCCTGGCCAACAAGGCATCAACCCTCTCCTCAATAACCGGCTGCAGCGCTCTCATGTTTTGCATCGAAAAGAACGGAGCGACCGCTGATCTCCGAAGCTTATGGAGATCATGATCGTTGGTAGACACGATACTTTCTAGTGTTCGTCGAGCGTTAGCCTCCATGTCTGACATCTTCCAACCTGCTAAGATTGAAGAGAAAGGGAAAGAAACGAACCATCAGCCCCAAACTGTTTCGTGAAGAAAGGCGTCCGATGTCTCCGTCGATTTGTGTTCGTTGGCAACAACTCCCTGTGGAAATCCGGATCGGCAATGTGTACCTCCCACGGGTTGATCCGGATGATGGGTCCGTACTGCTTGTGCAACTCGATGATCTTAAAGGTGTACTGGCCGTGCAGGATGACATCGTAGTAGAACTCGTACCATTGTGTCAGGGCGGCGAGTCGGGGACCGGGGATGGAGGCGAGGGGACTGAGGTAGAGGCGGTAGATGGCGATGTAGAGGGTGTAGAGGGCGAGGACAGGGAGGAGGAGTGAGGTCAGAAGGATTTGAGTTAGGTCTGGGAGAAGGGTTGTTAAGGCCATTGTTGTTTAGGTTTTGGTATCACGGCCGCATACGTTCGGGGCTCGAAGAACGAAGGACTACCTACTGTCTGGATATCCAGCCAGTGTTTATGTCGCAGAATATGACGGGGAAGGGGTCGGAGGTTTACTATGAAGCCGAAACTTGTCAGACGAGCAAGTTCGTATATAGCGGAAGGAGCAAGCCTCCCTCATTCACGGCAACTGCCATGCCATGCGTTCTGCTTATCCGCACTTCCATTCTCGAAGGGGGTGGTAAGTGGAAGCCACCCGTTCGTCTTTGATCTGCTCTTCTCAATAATTCATGCCGCCTATCACCAGGTCGTTCACATAAAGGTACCTTAGAGCATCTTGCCCGGTCTCAACAGCCAACCGAATTTGATAAAATAAATATTGGCAACGACCACTTCTCTGTCACAGTGGCAGGCTCCTCACGCTCTGCAACCCCTCAATATTATCCTTACCCCGTATCTGATGAGTCAGTAGTAACGCAGTGATGCAATCAACGTCAGTCAACCCGGTGAGCTGAATGAGGGGTCATCCATCCCACTCCATTGCTCGTGGTCACCAAGCTCAGAGGTTCATTCAGCTCAGCCCAAGAGGTCGAGACGTGCATTCATACACATACCTCTGTATTCGTCCATCTTCAGAACTGCTCTTACTAACTAACCTCTGACGATAGGCTCCTTATTCGGTATGTAGCCGAGGGGCCTAGATACGATGGCGTCAACAAGTTCATGATCATCCACCCCCATCATCATCCGTGTGACACACATGCACGCAAGCATACGAGCAATGCGCCTTGCAGTGACCCATACGTAGATGAAGCATTTATTGAGTGTAACAACCGCTCCAATTAAGCCCGATGCGTCCAAACAATCGCTAGAGGTATGTACTTGGTCCGAGACTCCAACTCCAAATAAGGTGTAAGATTTAAGGTGTAAGAAGTATATCGCTGATAGGTATGTATGTATGTAAAAAAAAGCCAGTAGGTAATTATGTGTGTGTGTCTCTCTCGCTTTCTCTCATATATACCCCTTCTTCTTCGTTCCCCCCTTTTGTGATTCCATTCCTGTTTTCCCTTCTCCTTTCTGCATCGTCTTCGTCTTTATCATCTCTGCGTGACGACGTTTATGTCCCTTTCTTTCATTCTTAATACGTGCAAAAATTCCGTGCGAACAAAAAATAAGTGGATGTGCAAGTCAAAGAAACAAAAAGGAAATCCTCCCAAGCCCCTTCATTTTCAAGAGGCCCATTTACCACACTACCCCTTCAGCCCCTCCGCCCCTTCTTCCCTCATATTCACACCCCTCTACCCCACTTCAATCATCCTCAAAAAACCCGTCATCATCAAAATCCTCCACCGGCGACGCGTCGCTATCGTACATGCCGCCGGACCTCGTCATGGGAGGAGCCATCATAGGCGAAGAGATATTTCTCCGATGCTGTTGAGCTTGAGCTTGAGCAAACGAAAGCATAGAGGGTTCAGGTGAAGGCAAAATAGAAGCCCCCCTAAGCTCCCTGTCACTTGCCTCGTCCTCTTCAGCCACCTGCTGCTGGATGTGCATAGACGCCGTGGACGGCCCTCTCGACCTCTGCTGCTGCTGATTCTGACGTAATGCCCTGTTGGAAAGTTCCTGGGGAGTGAATCTGCGACCGGTGGCTGAGAAAGCAGTTGGCTGAGGCTGTTGGGCTGAGGCCGTGCTCCTTGCGGAAGCGTTGGAAGCTTTGCGCAAACGAGCGGATCCAGATGTCGGGGGCGTCGTGGTACTGCCAAGGAAGCCAGAGGCTGGCTTCGATGGTGTGACATTGCGGCTCTGTGCAGGAGACGCGGACAAAACACTGCTCAAGCTACCGAAAGCCGGCAGGTCCTTGCCCTTCCTCCAGTTGCCCCAGGCGGCAGCCAGAGGACCAACAGCCTGCGCAACACGCGGCGTGGCCGCCTCTCTGATCGTAGCAGCGATGTTGGGCAGGTTGATAGCCGACCCGCCGTTCATCGCGCGCTCACGCTCCTGCTCCTCCATCTGCAGGTTGGCCTTGAGCCTGATAGCGGCGTCGCGGACTGCATCCGTGTCGTAGTCGTCACTGGAAAGAGCACCAATAATGTCCTGTAGATCCGAGTGACGCACAGCAAGGAGCTCGCGGAGCCAGATGATCTCGTCGTCGCGCTTGGAGATCTTGGTGTCGGCTTCGGGATCGACCTTTTCGAGTTGCTGCTCGAGTTCCTCGATGCGAAGCTCGCGGGCTTGGAGCTGCTCCTGGAGAACCATGATGGACTCGCGGAGGGCTTGGGGCGAGATTCTCTCGGAAGGCTGGACATCGTTGGAGGCGGACTTGGACACCGCGGGAGCCTCAAAAGTACCGGCCACAGAAGCAGCCTTGGCCGCTTGGGCGGCGGCACGGGCAGCTTCCTTGGCAATCTCCAGCTTCTCCTCAACATGCAACAGCTTGTCCTGGAGATGCTGGGCCTTGGATGTCTCGATGCTCAAGCGATCCAAGAGGTTCTTCTCGGTCCGCTGGGCGTCCTCAGTGGTGTTGCTGAGTTGACGCTCATAGCGGGCTTGAAGATCCTCCACCTCGTTCTGATGCTTGCGCTTGAGCTCATCAAGCTCCGTCTTCTTCGAGTTCTGAGCCTCCTCAAGGAGCATGTCGTGCTGAGCCTTGGCTGTGTCGGCGTCCAACTTAACCTGGTCCATCTGAGATCTGAGTCTGTTAAGCTCATCTTCAAGCTCCCTGCGGACAGCATTAACTTGGTGGTTGGCTTGCTCAACCTCTGCGTGCATGGCGTTGCGGGTACGCGTAATCTCGCGAGCAGCGGACTCCCTAGCTTCCTGGAACTCAGACTTGAACCGCAAAGCGCTCTGCTGCAACTTATGGTTCTCAGTGCGCATCTCCGCAAGCAACTGCTCAAGTCTCTTGCACTCCGCAACAGCCCTCATGCCCTGCCGCTCGTTCATCTCCAGCCTCTCCAGCTCGGTCTCGATCCGTTCACGAGTTCTGGCCTCGGCCTGCAGCTTAGCATCCAGGACCTCCTGGCGGGCAATCAACGTCTGCTCCCTCTTGGTGCGCCTGGCGTTCTCCTCGGTGATTTGCCGAGCAGCGTGAGCCATCTCATCCTGAAGGGCAAGGAACTTGGTGCGCCAGCTGTCACGGACGCGCTCGTTCTCGTGGACCTGAGTACCAAGGGTATCGATCAGCTTATGCAAAGCCTTGTTCTCGTCAAGAGCCTTGGTAAGATCAGCATCACGACGCTTGGCAAGCTCGCTGACTCTATCAGCCTCAGACCGCCAGTGCCGAGCTTCTTGCCGAGCAGTCCGAAGATCGTTATCCAGCATGTTGATCCGATTCTGCGCTTCGCTCCTAGACTTTTGAGTACTCTCGGTGCCGGCTTCCAATTGGGTCAAGCGCATGGCAACCTTGTTGTTAGCGGCCTCGATGGCCTTGATCTTATGGTCCTTCTCGTCGACCTCCTTCTTGAGGCGGCTCTCTTCCTCTGTGGTGAGCTTCAGTTGGCGTTGGACTTCGGCAAGCTTGTCTTCGGCAGCTCTCCGGCCCTTCTGCTCCTTCTCAGCCTGTCCTTCGAACTGCTGGGAACGTTCCTCAAGGTCGGCGATCCGCTGGTTCAGGGCGCTCTTGTTCATCATCTCGACCTCAATCTTGGTCGCAGCAGACTGGATCTCACGGGTGAGATCCGACGCACGGTCCTCAGCAGCGCGCCTGGCCGCAATCTCCGTCTCCACCTTGGCCTCCTGAGAGCGGAGTCGCTCCTCGAGCTCCAATACGCGAGCCTGAAGGTCAGTGACCTTGGCCTCCTTGGCTTCATCCACTGCAGGCTCAAGGCGGTTATGCACCACTTCTTCAACAATCTTCTTGATGTCTTCGTTGTCGATCGAGGAGACCCTTGGCTGGGTGATCTGAGCCTTCAGCTCCTCGAGGGCCTGAAGGACGTCAGGGCGATCGCCAAGAGTCGACTTGGCAGAGGAGGACGTTGGCCTGGTTCTCTGCTGAGAAGCGAGGGCTTCCATAACAGCAGCCTTGATATGCTCCATCTTACGGTCCCTACGCGGGCTGATGGAACGGCGAGTGGTAGGCAGATCATCATCCTCGTCATCGGCGTCGCTATCGCGGACTTCGGCAGAGGCGCTGCGCACGTCTCGGCGGTTCGAAACAGCTCTCCTCGAGATAGCAGCCAGAGAGTGCTTAATGGTATCAAGAGTCTGTTCCAGTGGGCCAAGACGGCTATCCAGGATACCGCCAACAACATCATTGACCTGCCCATTGAAGAAAGTGACACGGGACTCCAGCTTTTCCTGCTCATCCTCAGTGAAATCGCCGTTCCAGTCGCTAACTGGCACGTCCTCACTGCCATTGAGGCGGTAGACAGGCCCCTCAAGGAATTGCGCACTGGTGGGCGGGTCGAGGAAGGGGTCCTCCAGCTCGGTTGTGGGAATTGGCTGTGACGGCTGAAGAGGGAGACCGGTGTACTCTTGGGGAGCCGGGCTAGAACTGCGAGAGTTATCTTCAGCTTGATGGTAGGGCGATGAATTCGTTACTGCCTCCAAAGGAATGGGGCGAGTCGGGCTAGGCTGCTGCCACTGAGTCTGACTACCACTACCAGCGGGCTTGTTGATACCCATATCTGGGTTAGCACTGAGGTGGCGCATGACCGCATCAATGTCGTCAAAGCTGGGCTCTGCGGCCGCTGCATCAGTACTCTCCTCCTTCTTGGACCCTTCGCGCCGGGGCGGCGGTGGTTTAGGAGCCCATCGAGAAGCAGCAAGGCCCTTGGTAAGCTTCGGTGGCACAGTAACCACTTCAGGCTCTGCAGCTACCTTCTCAATATGCTGCTCTACTACCTCTGCAACCTCTACAACAGGCGTCTGCTGAGGTGGTTGCTGAGAAGAGCCAGTAGCGACATCTGCGACTTCCGTTGGCCATGTCGAGATCCCGGGCACAAACGCCGAGGCAGTCGCAGAGAGAGACTTCTTGTGGCCATGATGAGTAGCCGCATCGTCACTGAAGGGGTTAGGATCCTTGAGCTCTGAGACAGTCCAGTTCAAAGACATAGGATCCGCAGCCTGCTCTGACGGGCTCACCGTCGCCTGGGTATCTGTCGTCTCAGAAGCCATAGTCGAAGACAGTGTCATGTCAGGGTGACCATGAGTGGACTCGTCGAATGACTTCTCCTCAATCGGCAGGTCTTCTTCATCCTCGTCCTTGTCTGGCCTAGACTCAGCCACAGGAGTAGAACTTTCAGCGGTCTCCGACGCCGCAGGAGCCACACTGTCCAGCTCAACATTGTGATGATCCAATTTGGAAAAGACAACACCGTCAAGTTGCCCCTCCACCTCATCCTTGCTCTCTTCTCCTTGCGCCTCTTCATCTGGGGGCAAGATCGGAACAGCCCTGCTTTCCTTAACGGGCAAAACAATTTCGGCCTTGTCCAGTTCCTCGGCGCCAACAACCGAGCTTTCAGGCTTGGCATCGCTTTCCACCACAGGCTGTGCGGCCGGCGTTGCAAACGAATTAGGAGTGAACGCAGGCGCATCCGGGCGGAACTTGAGGCCAAACTCGCTCTGGGTCGGGGAGAACACAGACGCAGTCGGGTTGATAGCGCCAGTCGTAGGTGCTGATGCAGCGAAGTGACTGGTGGCGGCAGAGAACGTGGCGACTTGGGGGGTAAACTGCGGTGTGAAAGTGCTGTTGGGGTTAAACTTGAACTCGGGCGCTTCCACGTTCAACTTGGACAACGAAGACTTGCTGCCATGGCTGGCATGCTTAGGGACGGGGCCAACCGCAGGCTTCCCTGCGCTCCAGGAGCTGCTAGCATTAGATAGTGTGTGTTGATGCATCATTTTCTGGAATTCGAGCGCTTGGATGGGGGTTCCTAGGTTGCTCGGATTCGTCTCGATCTCGTCGTCTTCAGCAGCCAGTCCGTCAATCGGCTGCAGAGTAGGCCTAAAACCACCTCCACTATTAGAGATGTCCTCTTCGGTAAAGACTTTTTGCGACAGCGAGTGTCCGCGACTGTGCGGTCTCGGATGATGCAAGACAAGGCCGTCCGAACTAGCACCAAATTGAGGTTGCTGGGGAGCGAAGTGAACTGACGAGTCTCTGGCATGGGGGTTAACCGGCGGGATGGTATGTTCCTCTCTGTGCGGGCTGTAATCTTGGTCGTTTTCGAGCTGCGAGCGCATCTGTTCTTCCAAATGGTATTCAGCTTCATCAATTTCCCTTTGCAAATCATCGCCTGGAATGTGATGGGGGAGACCGGCTTCGGGAGCGCGCACGGGATCTTGAGCTGGTTCTTCTTCGGCGATTTCGGAAAGATCTTGCAAGCGCGACGATGCTCGTGGGGGCGGCGCAAACTGATGCTGGAGCTGATGCTGGAGCTGATGCTGAGGCTGATGCTGGAACATGGGTAACTGCAAAGACTGATGGCGCTGATGGCTCATATGGCTCATATGACCCATGGGACTAAAGAGACCACCGTCCGGTGAGAATGGTGAGCTGGGAGACATCATCGCGTTGAGGTTAGCAAGCGAGGGTGAACCCATGCGGTGTCCATGTTGTTGCATCATCATATGCTGAGACCAGGCATGTGGAGATGGGATCGATATAGAAGCCCGAGGATTATACTTGGATGTAAACGAGGCAGGCGACATGCCGGCAGGGAGACCTGGGCTGGTAGGCGATGGCCCAAGACCATGATGGAAAGGAAAGCTCGGGAGACCACCTCCACTGGCGGCCGAAGAAGTCGGCAGCGGAGGTGAGAAGGGGAGCGGAGGATAGTTGGCGACCGAAGGCTGTCGGCTCATGGATGTGGACGGAGAAACCGAAGGCTGTGGGGGCTCGTCGTCCCCAAGGGATACTCCCAGAGCTCTGAGCTTCGCTTCGGTCAACTCGTCCACGTATCTTTTCCAAGCTAGATGGCGGATGTTAGGCATACCTTCAGAGGTCAAGATGTAGCAGGGCGGGATCTTACCATTCAAGTCGGGAAGAAGCACTTTCCAGCTTCCTTCCTGTCGCTCCTGTATTAAATCATCGAAATCGGGCCAGGATCCTCTACTTTGCGAAATGGACTCATCAATCGCGGTCTTTGGCGGCTCCAGATCAAAGCCGCTGATATCATGACCCTGCTGTTGCCAACTCCTCATCCTTTCCTGAACCTCGGATTCGGAGAGAGGGATTGGAGGCTTGCCCGGTTGCCCACGCTCGTCGTCCTTGGGAATAAGAATCATGACGCTCTTACCCTTCCACGGGACCTTTTTCTTCATTCGAGGCGATGCGGCGAGGGTAGAGGTAGTACGTTTGGGTGCGGGTTTCGACGGTGTGGAAGGAGCTGCAGGCTCTCCTTTTAGGCCGTTTATGCTGGAAGCATCTTGGGACTTTGTTGCGCTAACCGGCTGGCTGATGGAGGATGTTCGTTCGGGAAACGGAGAGACTGAGGGTGCACGGTCACTCGCCGTAGTGACGTCGGGCTGCGATGCCCTTCCGTTCGGGGACGCCATGTTGGATCTGCTTGCCTGTCTGCTGACCAGGCGGGACTGTCTTAGAGTGTCGGTGCTCGACTGCTTCTTGAGAGCGCCCTGTGATTCCTGGCGCTGTCTACTGCTTCGCCTGCTGCTTCGCCGACGATCGGCCCTGGGGGTAAGAAGGTGGTCTCCTAGCCAAGCGGCGTCTTCGTCACCGGAAAATGAGTCGCTCAGTGAAGAGTTCTCACTATCGCCAGTGCCGTCGCTAAACCAATGTAGCTTCTCCCGCTCGCTACCGTGAGCTGTATGCTGACGGATCCAGTCCTCTGTGATTCCGTGTACCAGGCGTCTTGCGCGAGTGGCGAGGACGCTTGCGGCTCCGCTGATGAGGGATGGCCGAGACTCGGACGGGGTGTCTTGTTGAGTGGGCGGGGCGGGTCGCAGAAAGCGAGTTTGGAGCGCTAGGGAATGGATGGGATCTCCCTCGGATTCGGAGTCGTCGTCGTCACTGCTCGAACTCTCGGTTCGCAGGTTTGGGGGGTAGGGGGAGCCCCAGCGGCTTCCGTCGTCTTCGTCACCGTTCACGGAGATGGTGGGCGGAGTTCTCAGAAGACCCTGAACCCGGAGAGGAAGTCTGGGGACAGGCAAGGGCGGAAGCTCGGGGGAAGCTTCGCCTTGGGCGGTGGAGGCGCTCGACAGGGCAGGAGAGGCGGGCGATTCAGGTGGGTGTCTGTCGTAGTTCTTGATACCGTCCTGCGCGAACGCAGCAGGAGGAGGGGTTCGCGGTGACGACTTTAGGGAAGACGTCTTTGGAATAGCTGGCGAAAGGTGAAGTCAAGGTCCTTGGTTAGCAACCGGGATGCGAAAGGCGGTGGAAGAGTTTGGAGCATGTGAATCACTACCAAGTCAGGTTGGCCAGGAGTGGGAGTTTCAGAGTTTCTGTCCTGAAGTCATGTATGGACTATGGAGATGGGACGGGGGACGGGGATGGGGGACGGGGACGACGGGGGACGGGCTCGAGAGCTACAAAAAGTGGATGTATGGATTTAAGCTCACCTGGACGAGATCAGCGCGCAGACGAAGCCGGAGCCTGTCTGCCACCGATGCTCGATTTGTTTTTGTTTTTGCGTCAGCACCACAGGGTCGTGATGTTGATGTCCCTTTTTTCCTTGGTTACCACTGTCCCACGCGGTAACGGTATAGTTGTTGTCGACAAATGGCGAAGGCAGGAGAATAAAAATGGGGCACCAGAAGAGCCAAAGGGGGCAATTAGGAAGCTTGTTAGTAGAAGACGTTGGAAAAATAAAAAGTCGGTAACGAATTAACTAAGGTACAGGGTCGACCCAAAGTCAACAAATGAGCGAAGAGAAGAAGGGGAGAAGGCAACGGCTCTGGAGTTCCGAACGCATCGAGGGGCTCTGTTGCTGTTGGTGTTGATGTTGAGGTTGCTTTCCTTTCACCGCTGCGAATTGACTTTGTATAAAGAGGTGTAGAGGTAGACTTTTCTGAAACACTTTGAAAAGACGCGCAAAGTGTCGGCCGTGAATGGAGGGTTCGTCGACGCGTTTTCCACGACTGGACTGATAGGTTTCCGTTTCCGACACAGGGGGCGAACCGAGAACCGAGAGCGGGATGGATCGAGGTTTGAAAGGTGCGGAAAAGTGGTTGCAGACTATGGAGGTTGCGCTAGAGAGAGGTACGACTATCGGATGCTCGTGCTGCAGCTGCTGACCTGACGCGTGCTTTCATGTCACTATAGTGCCTCTGCCGCCAACAATTATTTTCCCCGACCGCCCGCTGGGGTTCGTTCTTCCGGTTGTGATCACCATCCGTCCCGCCTTCTCCGCGGGCATACCTAGCGCTTCAGCTTCACCCTCGCCGAGTCCATCATGGTTCCGCATGGTCCCTGACGGACCGACCCACATTGTCCGTCGAATGCCGTCGTGCGATTTGATAGATGGCGGGTACCAAGCGGGGTCTTGAGGTAGCCGCCAAGTACTCGTCAGTACGGTACCACAAGGTTTACATAGTAGACCGACGGCATGGAACATTTCCATTTCTCCATCCTTCGCTTCAACTCCCGTAGCCGTCACTTGTCTGTTTGTTTTCCACTTGCCATTTCCCGATTGGTCTTCTAATGAAGTGTCGGATTACACTGCAGCGGCAAAACACCACGATGAGGCTCTGTTCAAGCTGAAACTCTTTTCACAAAACATTGTCCATTCAGGAACACCTTTCAAGAGAAAAAGGGGCAACACGTGCTGGCATCAACCCGGATCAGGCAAGGACCATGCAACGATACCCAAGGAAGCCATCCCCAAGATCTGGTTCGCATGTGGAGTGCTGGAACTGGTTGGATTTGTGCATTTTTTTAATGTTTATGTTTCACATCTACTTGTGTCCGTAAATATGTTTCAAGTGGAATGGAAAGAATGCTCATTGTCCCGAAGACGAACGATCGGGTTTCCCGCTCTGGAGATCCGGGTGATGCCGAGCAAGGACGAAAGGCACGTACGGGGCCACCCGCTGGCCGCTGATACCACTGACGCAGCACGCCATGGTGCCTATCAAGGTTCTTGCGACTGCAAGTCTCAGGTTCGTACCCAAAAACTCGGAATGTCGACAGTGAGCCTGAATTCAAAAGAGAACCAAGATGAAACGAACAATCACCCGGGCGCTTCCATGTCAAAGTTGATTCGACGTCTAGCGAATGCCCAAAGTTGCCCTCGATCCTCAACACCAAACGCCCGTCATCACAACTTGAAGTAAACCAATGTTTTACACATCACAGAAAATATCATGCGTCGCATTCGACACCACCAGCGTCGGTCCCGGTTTGTCCGCAAAGCTCGTCTCCGTCGCCGACTGTATCGAGTTCATACATCGTTCTAAAAAAAAAAAGAGCCATCCATGTGTTAGTTAGCAACTGGAAATTGCCAGAGGAACCTTCGGGCTAGGTACTTTGACCCTAAGTAAAGAGCCTGAGAACACAAGAATATCCAAGAAGAGATAGATAGATAGATAGATAGATACCCTCTTCACTTTTCGAGAGAGAACACTCACCTCGCTGCTTATCACAATCATTGACCTCAAAACTCGTCTTCTTGCTCGCATCATTCGCCATCTCCGCGCACGCATTCTTTTGCTTGTCGCACACTCGGTTGGCAGCTGTTGGGAAGTCGGGCTGATAGATAACATCCAATCCAGTCAGTCAGTCAGTCAGTCAGTCTATAGTAACGAAACAAGAATGCTGGCTGGACCTTAAGTAGGTAGCATAGAGAGAGAGGACTGGGAGGACTGACAAAAGTATCACCCTCCACTTCAAACGGCCTTTCAGGATTCCCAGAAAAGACTATCGGTTGCGATGACGCTCCGCCCAAAGGCTTTTCGGAAAAGAAGGCTTGCAGCTCTTGGCCTGTTGACACTTGTCGCGGGAGGTGGTTGAAGGAGGCGAAGCCGAGCTCGTTGTGGAGAGTGTCTTCGACGAGGCTGGGTGGCTCTGACTCTGTCAAGGCAGCGAAGACTGTTGCGTAGCTGGAGAGGAGGAAGCGGAGGAGGAGGATAGTTCGGAGGGGGTTCGTGGCCTTCATCGTGGTAGATTGGTTCTGCTTCAAGTTGGAACTCCGACTTGGACTTGGACTTGGACTTGGACTTTCTGGTCGGTGCTGAGGTACTTGTAAGTAATCTTGTCGTTTTACCAAGGTGAATCGGCTCGTAGTCTCGTTGTCTCGTCTTTGCTAGCTAGTAGTCTAGTACTTTGGGCGGCGATTAGCCACGCAAGGTTTAAATCAAAACCTGGATGGATGGCTGCCTCAATAATCCAGGAGCGGCGCAACAGACACAGACAACAAGCAGGTCCGAGTTTGTCGCCGTCGTAGTTGTTGACTGAAGCCGTGTTAGTACTTAGTTTGACAGAAGGCCGTTCGTTCGTTCGTCTCTGTAAAGATATTTGAGAATCGATAGGTAACCCAGTAATCAATTCAGATGGCGAAACATGATCAAGAGAAGAAGAAGGAAAGAGAAGAATGTCACAGCTTTCAGATATTCAGAGTTGCCCTGCCCTTCAGCCAAGTCGTGGTCAAGGCTGTTATGAAACGATCTTGAGACGAGGGTTGATCATTGCAACGCAACGCAACGCAACCCTCCCGTCAGTCCCGAGCGTGCCTCCTCACCCCGACCGACCAAACCCGACCACCAGAACCATACCAATATCGTCGTCATCTAAGCTGAGCCACGAGGCAATGAGAAACAGAACGGTGGTGATCGACTGGAAACTTTATGCGCATGAAATGAGAGGGTTCTTATGATGGAAAAACGATGCATGTGATCTACGTTCGATATCTCGTAAGCCTGTCGATAAGTGGTAACCACTCTCTTGTCCGTTTCGCCGTGCCACCGACCCGAGAGCTTTCTTTAGATATAGTCAGTCAGTCAACCACCTTGGTTGAGGTGGGTGATGCAACGGAGAAGAGCTTGGTGGTGTAGCATCTCACTCTTCTTCAAGAACTTCATGTTGCTCACATCATATTTAGGTAGCCCGTGATATATCTCGCCTTGGTCTAGAACCCCGTGCACATCACCAACATGTTTAGTACGTACATAGGAAACGAGAGAGAGACCCAGAGGAAACAGAGAGAGAGGCACTTACAAGAAAAATCCCGAAGCTGTTCCAAATTCGAAAAAAATCTCCCGTCTTGACGTACATTTGAAGCTTACCTTAGCTCAAAAGTATCACTGATAAGCACCACCACCACCACCCGTCGTCGACTTCCCGTTCCTTACCTACCCTACCCCTACCTTATCCTTAACTCTACAAGTATCCACCTACAAACAACGAACAGACAGGCGGCCTTCCAAAACAAGACACTGACGGAAGCGCAATCTTTCCATCGTTCCCAGTCCATCTTTTAAGCCGTCTAGAAGCACCTCACTTACCCTTCTCTACCCTTCTCACAACGGGCCGGCTAAGCCTCAGGGCATGCATGTCATCCACGCCCACGCGGAGACAAAAGAAATGCCGAAGAAACCCAATAATCTGACGACTGGCGTACAACCTACATCTACCGACCGACAAGGTAGGTGGTTTCGTTGATCAGTCAGTTCCTTTGTTGTTGTTGATGGGTGACTACTATGGAAGTGTATTACGTACGTACCCAGTGAGTGCCTGATCATCAGGAAATCCACCTACCTGTAGTCAAGAACTGAAAGTGTGATGAAACGCCGCGGCTGCGAGACAAACAAAGGGGGGGTTTTCTGTCTGCCTCTGTTCTCCTTTGGTCTTTTGTCTTTCTTTGCCCCCTTTGCTCTTGATATGGTGGTAGCGATTGGTACTTACCTTACTTAGTTGGTGATTGACAAACTGCCCAACTGACTAGTTGATGATGATGATGCCCTGGGACCAACAAACAGCCTGAAGTAATTATTCGTTCGTAGAGGTTAGTCGCTAACTTCTGTCCGTTCCGCGAGTATATTCGGGTTACTCACTGATGAGTAAGTTCCAGTTAAGTAGGGCTGGGCATAATTGATGATGGTGAACAAAGGAGAAGGAAGACCTGGGGAAGCCTTCTAACAGACAGGCACAAAGCAAGCGCTGGGCTCACCGTCCCTCTTTGTGTCTATCCAGCCCAGCAAGTTGTGATATCGTTGGCTGATAATGTGTCACGAAAGCAATTGGGGTTATTTCGACTACGGTCTTCACGCGGAATGTGGGTTTGTTTGAACGGTTGTATGATTTGGGAATCTCTTTCCTTCTATCCATCCATCCATCCATCTCTCTGCTTGCTTGCTTGCTTGCTTGCCTGCTCTGCCTATGGCTTTTCCACCCTTTAAAATTCATTATCCTTTCGTGATGGGAGTGTAGTGAGTGTGTATGTAAAAAAACGTAGTGTACATCAAGTTTGTGTTGTATCTTCTTCTCCCCCAAATACATGCAAAATGCTCTGCCCACTACCGGTAGAATACCACACACATGTGAGCTCCCCAGCGTCAAAACCAAGCCGAGCCGAGCCAGAAAGAAAAATGTTAATGCGATATGACATTGACAGATGTTTTGTGTAAAACTAGTTAAAAAAAAATCGGTGTGAAAAAAATGCAGGCTGCTGGCTGATGACAGCCGAGGCAAACCATGCGACGGCGGCGACGGCGGTGACGATGGTTGAAATATGCGGAGGGGGTATCTCGATCGCGGATGACTGGTACGCTTCAAAATGAAATAAGACAAGGCAAAAACTTCATATTTCTTTGTCTAAATTGTATCGACAACAGAGATTAGAAGTTTGACGCCTGGTTCACATGCGTTGGCGCATGGTAACTCTCCAGCGTGCTCTGGAAGGGCGTGCGTCCGACCATCGATCCTCCAACCTCGGGCTTGCCAGCATCGTTGTACTCCATCAGATTGTCGGCCTCGTCAGACTGTCTCTTGCGGCTCCGAATCCTCCAGGCGACGATGCCCAAGCCGGCCAGGGCGATGGCTCCACCGATACCGACAACGACGCCAATAACGGTGTTGCGGGTCTGGTTCGACATGCCGCCGCCGGACTTGTTGCCCTTACCGGAAACAAGGACAGGAGGAGGGGACGAGGTGGTGAGGGCTTCGGTCGTCATGGTTGTCGCAACTCCCTCCTGGTTGGTAGTGGTGATGACTTGGGTGACGGTCAAGATGACGGGCTTGACAGACGAGTAGTAAGACTTGGATTTGCCATCGTCGTTGTTGGATGATCCACCGCTTCCGCCAGCCGAAGACGAAGGTGTTGGTGCTGGTCCCTGGGAAGAAGATACAACGTCGCCGTTAGGGCTCGCTGTTACTGGAGGCTGGTCGTTGTTGCTGGGTTTTGTGCTTGTCGATACCGGGGAAGGTGATGTTGTGGTGACAGCTGGCACCGAGACAGGTGGAGGCTTGGTCGTGGTGGTGGGCTCGGCTGGAGGGTCTGCGCTTGTTGTTGTGGCAGGAGCAGCCTTCGTTGATGTCGTCTCTGGGGTCGGTGCCTTGACGGTCGGGATGGGGAGGTCGGCGGAGGAGCTATCGTCGTCTGCTCTCCGCGCCAGGGCACCGAGGTTCTTGTGGTGAGGGACATTGACGCCGATGCGGATGTAGGAGGCCTCGGCGACGCTTAGGGCCGAAAGGCCGACGAGAAGTAGGCGACTGAGCTGCATGATGGTGACACTGATGTGAAGTGTTGATGTGGTGTTGATGGTTGATGGTTGGTGGTTGATGGTATGGGAAGCGTCGAACCCTTAAGGGGAAGGGTTATTACACCGGCTTGGTCTGCTGGCCAAGTGAGGCCCGGGTGTGCACTTGGTGACGATCGGCTTGGTTTTAGCGCAGGCTAATTAGCTTGGGCGCGGCGGATGTCGACCAGGAAGGCGGTTGCTCTCAGTGTCGTCGGGTGTCGAGACTGGAAGTGAAAGTGTGGATGGGGTTAAGATGAGGGAGCAGGCGAAATCGAACGAGGGAAGTGCGCGCGGTTGGTGAAACGATTGTGTATGGGTTAGGTTCCCTTCAATTTGTTTGTCTTTGTATATCAAAGTGTAATAACGAAGGGGAAGGGGGGAAATGGGAAAATGGGAAACGAGAGACTAGAAATGGTGGAAGGGTGGGTGGGTGGGACGGCTACTCTAGAATGATGAAAAAAAGAGAGCGTGATCTCTGCATTTGCAATGAAGCATTCAGGTCACGGAGACAAGTGGACGACGGGGACAACACACTGCGAATCTCAAAACAGGAACGGAGGGTCGGGTACAAAGGAGTGGACACGGTGGGGACCAAGCGGCAGGGCACTGTGGGGCTCGATATCCACAGGCCCCGAAGCCCTGCAAAATGCAAACACTTGACAAGCAATAAGCACTGTCAGACATGGTTTCGACAGGCTGGCGACGACCGGCAAGGACTGCCAGCTGGCCCCGCGGCCTCGTATTGCGGCCTGGGCGTGCCGGGACAGGCCTTAATTTGGCGCACATCCGCTGACCCCGATTCGAGATGGAACGAACCATTGGCATAGCGGTGTCCGGCGGGCCGGCACAGGTGTGGACACTTTCTCGCGGTCCCTTTGTCTTGGTTATGCAAGATTTTATAAATAAAAACTCCGACTTCCAGCTGTGGAATGTCTTGCCGATTGATTGACGATGACGGCGTCTAACAGCTTGAAGAAATAAGTATTGCATTCTCTTCGTTCGAGTTTGAATCAAATAAGCTGGTCCATGTGTTCTTGTCTCTTTTGCCAGGCGCCACCGTGTTTGGGAAGGCGAGATGAACCACTGAATGAAAGTTTGATTGATGGCGGATGCTGTGCCTGTCTCCATGCATCTGCGTTGAACAATGCGACGAACGGGATGCGCTAACCAGAGAATGGCGTGCATAACTTTCCATGATATCAAAACCTGCACAACCATCATCCCGACACCAACTTTCACTCTTCAACGACACCATCTTTTGGTCTTGCCTCATCATCGCAACCGCCGACTTCTTCAATTCGGGCAGGGCAGGTGACACCGGGGGAATTTGAGGGGATCCATCGCCAAGACTCTTGGGAACCTGAGAAGAACCAACGTCGCCAAGCCCGAACCCTGAAAATTGGCAAAGAGGATTTCTGCAATCTCGAGGGAATGAACTTGAAATGCGCTCCGACATTCAGCATTCGGCACCACCCGAATCGCCCTCTGCCTCGGCTGCCATCTTGTCTCCTCTCCCATGAAACAAAACCATCAACGTTCCCCAGATTGCAGTGTCATGAGGGTTTGCTAGCGACCGGAAAACACAGACGAGCGAGGAGCAAGCAATGAGCCAAATCGCCAACAAAGGGAAAATCTGAAGGACGGACCCGATGTAACCTTTACCTCGTCGCCCCGGTCTTGGAGATAATCTCGCCACAACCAACCAAACCGACCTCCCTTCCAAGTCCTGGTGCAACCTCCAGGACAAGATATCCAGAACCATTCTCCCCTGGCGCCTACAAGAGTTACATGTGTACATACCAAACAAAGTCTGGTGAGCTTTGCAGCAAAGCATGTTAAGGCAAGAAGATGAGGTACTAAACATGCCATCATCCCTTATGACTTGCTGAGCCTCTGAGCCAACCAACCGCTACCAAACAAGACAACGGATTGTGCGACAATCGGCATTGTCCCAAAGCCTGGAATGCCTTCAAAACCTCGAGATCTTTCATCAGATCTTCGTCGTCGACGCGTGTATGGACAAATTCCTCTTGTCAATTGTTTCGAGAATGCCGCAAACGAACCATTCAACACCCGTCCTCGTGCTACTCCCAGGGATTCACCCGTTTATCCCTCCCCGCTTTGGCGTTTCAACACCAAAATGCGTTCCCGACGATGAAACATTGAAACATGACGGAACGAGAGAATGTTGGATTTGGTGTCGTCATACGCAGTGTTACCGCGCCTATCGTGAAGATCACTTGTCTCAGGTAGACAGCTTTTTTTACCCGCGTCTATGAAATGTTGTGGAAGGAAGAGCGCAGTTTCGAGAGAGGAAACAGGCTGTTTGACATTGACAGTCAATCGCCCCGAGTCGATGCATTCCTGTGCTTCATAACTGTTCCAATGACCGATATCATGTTTCGATGCTATCGAATCCCCAATGGTTGGCCCAATGTGGGACGCATCATCAAGAGAATTTACAGTATGTGGATGCGGCCATGCGAGATGGTAAAGGTGCTGATCGGAGTAAGACCGTTGTTCCAGGGAGAATCAAAGGGGAAGAACTGAGACGAGTCCAGAAGATCCCACGTTGAAATTCCAGTCGAGGCCAACGTAATGGACTAGAACTCAATCTCTCAAGAAAAAAATGGTGATTCAATTAGCGCCCCAGAAGTTGAGGTGTAGCAGAGATGGTGAAGAATGTCACACCTACTACAATCAATATGGCGTCGCCTGTGTTCCAAATCAGATTACTACCAGACCGCTCATACGAAAAAGTTAAAAGAGATTCTGGAGAATTTCCCTTGCCCAGCCCTGCTCTTGTAGCATCCATCTAAATTAACCTTTTTACCCTTGAAGCGCCCTAGTAACCGAATAACAAGAAAGTGCACCACAACGCCACTTATACGCCAGCCTTGCTGCAAGTGACAAGTCGTGCGTGCGTAACCTCTTCTTCACGATGCTCAACTCCTTCGGTCCCTTATTCCCGTCGCTTGCTCTCTCACAGGTGCATACCGCCCTCCTCCTCCTCATCTTCCCCTCCCAAGTCCCGTAGTCGTTCTTCCATCCTCCTCCTAAGCTCCTCGTCACTCAGCGAGCCACCAGCACCAGCGCCAGTGCCAGTGCCACCTTGTTGCTCTTGCTGCTGTCTTCTCGATCCAGCAACATCATCCATGACAATCTCTCCATTCCTAATCACTCCAGTCTGAAACGTCCCATCCATCCAAGCGGGGTGCTGTGTCGTTGAAGTTCCATTCGTCATCGGTTGTTGTCCTTGCTCCCCCTCATCGTCCGAAGAATCCTCCTCACCAGTCTCCTCCACCGGTCCGCGAGCCCTATTCCTCGCCGCGGCCGCCTCGATTTCTTCTTTTCTTTCGAACTCGGTCCAGCTGAGTCCCCTGCGCTCGACTTCGTTCCTGACCAGCTGGACGCGCTCCTCCATGCGGACCATGACTTGCTCGTTCTCGCGGATGGCTTCGACGCAGTCTGGGTCGGGTTGTTGGTTTTGGTTTTGCAATGACTCGCCGCCGAGAGGGGCTTCGACACCTTCGGCAAAGGGCCGCAGCTGCTCGTTGGAGTACTTGAGGTGGGCGATGGAGTTGTAGATTTCGAGGACTTTGAGGTGGAGGGCCGAGACGGGGAGGTCTTTTAGGGCTGCGGCGAAAGCTTGGGGGGCTATAGGGAGGGATTCGGCCGAGGATGACATCTTTAGTCCAAGGTGGAATAGGGTCGATACGAGTGTTGGGGTTGTCGTTGTTGTTGAGGTTGGTAGAGTGTATAACAGCAAGTATAATGGGCCTTATTGTGGGAGAGTGTTGACGTCGTGACTGGACCTTTGTTGTCCTCAAGGTACGGTGAAAATGTGGGATGAATCTGGTGCTGATTTGGTATCTGAAAGATGCTCATGTGATGGTGAGGAAAGGCTGCGCTTTGGTTGTTTCTATCTGTCTTGGTTTCTTTTGGATTTCGAACCTGACGTCGCAGCTCGAATGCCTTGGACGGGAGCTTGTTCTGGAAGCTTGCAATGCGGGGTCCTTCTGTCCCGCACAGGTGCCTGGAGAACAGGGGGCAGAAGACGGCCCCTCTGTGGAGCCAACTGGACCTCAAAAGAACCAATCACGCTGTGCAAACCTGCCTGCCGGGCCCGGGAGCTCCGTTATTTTTTCCCTGGCCATTTTCCGGTTGCTCCCCCAGATGGGCCGGTCCAACAACTCCCGAGTTCGGACTCACCTTGATGGACAGTTTGCGCGAAACGGCGCGATATAGGGCGCCCATTCCGTGACCATGAACTGCTCCCTGGGCGTCAATGCCTTTCGGCCAGGCGTCCAGGTCGCCGCTCACCATTTTTCCAAAGCATGTAGCCGACTGCTCGTCGCCGCCGCACCCACGACGCGATGCTTCTCTTCCACGACATTGCTCCCATCCAAACAATGGCAAGCCAACCGGGGCCGCCTTTCTTCTTTCTTCGGTCCCTCTTCGATTCCGCGCATCGCCGTACGCACCCTCAAGTTTGCCGCCCGCAACAGGATCCTCATTCACTATGTCGACCTACCCCCGAACTACAAGGATGAGGAGGGCTTGCCGTTCCGCGTCGATGACCTGGCAGCTGGCGAGGTTCTTCAGCTATTCGGGCCCGGGATGACCACTCCTGCGGCGAACAGGTTGCTGAAGATTCTTCACGGTCGACGCGTCGCTGGAACCCTTGACGACCCTGTGCTCAAAGTCAACACTGCCGGATACACTCCTAAAGACAGGAGAATCGCACTGGACTACCTCCGCAAGAACATCCATGTCGACGAGGTCGTGAACGCCGGATTACGCGCCGAGGACGAGCTGGCAGCCCTGGAGAAACAACAAGAAGAAGACGCCCAGGCCCAGGCCGAGGGAGAGGACGACGTAACCAAGCAACTGGGGTACAAGTCACGGTTCAAGGTGTACAAGGACGATTCTGAGGGTCTCGAGGAATCCGAGAAAAAGAAACCCAAGCCTCAATCGGTTTACGGCAAAAGCGCTTTCGATGCTATCCGCGCGCGGAACGAGGCTATCTGGAAGGAGAAGCTCCGGAAGCAGGAAGAGGAACGCAAGAAGCTCGAGGAAGAATACAAGAACGGCAAGGCCGGCCCTCTCGCCAAAGCGGACGACACCCCGAAGCGCGAGGTTAGCGCCAAGAGAAAGGAATGGGAGGAATGGGCCATGTCGGACCTCAAGGAGCCTCCCAAGATGCCCGCGTGGAAGCGTCTGCTGCCCTCGACCGTCTTTGTCGCTCTTCTCGTTGCCGGCTTCCTCACATACTCGCAGCTCTACGTCGCCCCCAGCCGCGAAAACAGGCTATGGCCCGATTGTCCTCCAGCAGCCGCCACCGTTGCCGTCCTCATCGGCGCCAATGTTCTGATTTGGTTCCTTTGGAAGGTCCCCGTCATGTGGAAGCCTTTGCTCCGGTACTTTTTGATTTCGCCTGCGACACCTAACGCGTTCAGCATGCTTGGTGCCGTGTTCTCTCACCAGGTTGTCTGGGGCCATCTGATTTTCAATATGCCCATCCTTTGGTTCTTTGGCACCCGACTTCACGACGAGGTTGGCAGGGCCGACTTCCTAACTACGTATATCTTGTCCGGATCTGTTGGCTTCCTGACCAGTCTGTTCTGGCTCGTCTTGAAGGGCAACTTCCATATGACGACGCTCGGCGCATCGGGCGCCATCTACGGTATCTCGGCAGCCTACTTTTGGATGCACAGATTCGAGGGCTTCAAGATCTTTGGCCTGCCTCCTGACCCGTATACTGGTGTTCAGGGATTGGCCTTTATTGGATTGTTTGGTGGCTTGAACATTTGGGGATTGTTCAGCAAGAACCATACCATGGATGTCGTGTCCCATCTGGGCGGCATGGTTATTGGTATTATCGCCGGTCATCTGATGGAGCAGAAGAAGAAGGCGAGGCTTCAAGGAGCCGGAAACACGCAGCTGAACCTGGAGGACCAGAAGACTGGGTCGGGTGTTTTGGACACCATGCTTGAGACCAAGTGAACAATGTATAAATATGAAGATTTTGTATAACATATGGTGTATTGTTTATAGCTGTATATTGACTTTTGTTTACTCGAGTGCCATTTTGGGCCGTCGTTCGGAGCAACAACCCTTATCCACGTTCAGAGGTCGGTCTCGCGATCACCTTCTTGAGCTGAAAACTAGCGAGACCCGCCAATCCCGCTGAACGTCCGAACAGGGGTTCCAAAGCGCCGCGGCGGCCCCATTGGACGATTTTGCTCCCCACATGCAGGATGACAGGCCACAGTACCAAAGACGTCTCCAGAGATTTGGGAGTGACTTTCAACAACACTTCTTTATATGAAGCTGTCCAGAGCAAAAAGCAGGCTTCTGGGCACGCTGCGTTTACTTGTTTCAATCAGCATTTCTTTACGGTGGCTTTTCGTAAAGATGTCTTCTCAATCTTCACCAAGTGACCTCAGACTGAACATAGGAACGGATCAGCTTAAGCCGGCAAAGAGTGGGTCTTTAAGCGTAATAAGCGACACCGCGCTGGCGCAAGCCCGAGGGGGGACCATCTTTCATATGGAAGCGGAGTTTTCCTCTCGAGATTCGACTTTGACAATGAAGATCGAAAGAGACCCCCAAAGATCGACAGGGTACCAAGCGAGGCCTCCAACAGCTCCCCCAAAGCTCCCTAGTAATGTTCCATCAACATGAGCCAACACGGATACGCAAACGTCGAAAAGGAAGACGATGGATGGGTTTGTATCTCCTCATCCTGCCATCTTCTTATTTCACCGCATTTCATCTCCACGATGCCCAGAACTGATGAGAGACAGACCAATTGGGTCATGGGTACCCAAGTCGGCATCTTCATGCCGTGCCTTGTTGTGTGCCTTGTGTGTATGGGCTTGTGTACCAACATTACTTTCTCCAACTTGTATACTCGAGTGGTACCGGCGTCATATATCCTTTCTTCTTCCGCGTTCCCGACTCCTCCCTAGTTGGGAACTTCTCCCTTGACAAAAGAAAAGGCGACATCAATACAAGGAACTGAAATCTTGGTCCTGAGACAACCAAGGCGTACTCCCTTCCAGAATCGGCAGCTTGTCAGACAAAGCGTGGTAGCTGAGTATCCGGGACACCATCGCCGAGCAAGTGTGCCGTTTGGGTCGAACGAGTTGTGCACGACCCCCCCTGTTCCCATGGCATCAATTTCGTTTAGATTGACAGTCTCCCCCCTCGTCCTGTGATTTTTTATCTTATTTTTTCTTCTCTTTCTCTTTCTTGCCCTCTTTTACTCCCTTCACCACCCAACCGGCCGTCTTAGTCTCCTGTCGGCTAAAGATCAGCTTCAAGACCCCGCCGGCTCCTCAACCTACGAACCTAGCAAGCTGAACCCTTGCGACCCCTTACCGAATCCGTTGCTGGTACCTCGGACTTGGAGCTTGGGCTTCCTTATTTTATAATAAATATTATATGTGACCGATTTGACCGCCGCTCACATTTGCGACCGACAACGTTGCGATACCGCCTGCCTACCTCTTCGATATGGACTCCCACGAAGCGCAGGGCTATGCGCACGGCGACGAAAATGCCCAGGACCGCAATCCTCATGCCTCCAGCTCCCAATGGCGCCACCAAGAGTCGCGAGCCTTCGCCAAGTACGAGGCCGAGAGAGCCCAGCCCCAGCAACCATCCCACCATCACCATCACCACTCCATAGCGCAGGAAGCAGATGCACGCGGCAATGTGAACGACCTAGCCGACTTCCTCAACAAGTCACGTATCTCTCCCGAGGAGGCTGGTGCCCGTGCTCCTACCGATCCAAAGTTCAAGCCCGTTGTGCTGGGCGCTACAGAAGCCAGGGAGGTTCTCAATGGCGAAAAGAACATGGCCGACGCATTGGCTCCGGAGAGTGTTCCAAACGACAAGGAGATTGCGGTAGGGCCTTTGATCAACTATCGCCGCATGGAGGGAAACCAGTGGGTTGGCAGTGTCCTGGTTGTGACCCGCGGGGGTGGCAGAGAACAGTCCTTTAGGCCGAGCTTGTTCCTGAGAAAGGCTGCTACGGTCGGTATGAGCAATGGGCATGCCAATGGCAATGGTAATGGCGTTGCCAGTGGTCACAGCAGTGAACCCAAAGTCAGTGAAAGCCAGGGAATCTGTCTTTATTCGGATTGGCGCAACACTTTCTGGAGGTTCGATCTGCACGTGGAGATGGAACCATATGAGACCAAGTGGGAGTATTGGCTGTCGGATTACCTGGTCTTTGCTAGCAAGACGAAGCCAAAAGTGAATACCTTCTTCGTGCCCGCCATCACGGAATCGATGAGAATCATCTTCCACTCCTGCAACGGGTTCAGCGTCGGCACGGATGAAGAGGACTGGAGTGGTCCGTGTTTGTGGAACGACGTTATGAGGCGTCATCAAGAGGCGCCGTTCCATGTCATGTAAGAAGCTGTGGATTCTCTTAAGCCTGTCGAGCGCTAACAGACTACAGGATCGGTGGCGGCGACCAGATTTATAACGACGGCATTCGAGTTTCGGGACCCCTTCGCACATGGACCAGCATCAGCAACCCCAAGAAACGGAGACAGTTTCCATTCCCCGAAAGCCTCCGTGCCGAGTGCGACGATTACTACTTAAACAACTATATCCGATGGTATGGGACAGAGCCATTTGCGGCTGCGAACGGCCAGATTCCTCAGCTAAACATTTGGGATGATCATGACGTATGTCCCATCAGCGCCTCCTTTGCCAAGCGAGCGAGTCAAGCTAACACGATGCAGATTATTGATGGATTTGGATCTTATGTGGACGACTTTATGAGATGCGATGTTTTCCGAGGAATAGGCGGCATTGCCCACAAGTACTATATGCTTTTCCAGCACCATCTGCCACCTCCAGCTTCGACATATACCTCCGACACCATTAAGGGCGAAGCGGGTCAGGGAATCGATCCCAATCAGATGATTGCGGCTTATGTACACCCGGCCATGACAGAATCCAACTACATTGTTGGACCATCTCCAGGTGTAAGTTTCCTTTTCCGGTGCTAGCACTCCTGACTAGTTCGATTACTGACAACCATACAGCCATACGTTTCGGAGCATTCACACAACATGTTTACAAAGTTGGGCGCTAGGATAGCGTTTTTGGGTATTGACGCTCGAACAGAGGTGAGTTAACCGTTTTTGACAAAGTCTTTTCTCCTAGTGCTAACAATCTACAGCGCACGAGACATCAAGTCAACTATCCTGAGACATATGAGACTATCTTCTCCCGCTTGAGGCAGGAGCTGAGCCATGCCATACAAACTGAGAAGCCATATAAGCACTTGATTCTTCTTTTGGGTATTCCCATCGCATATCCTGTAAGTGGCACCTAACCCATACCAAAAGCTTGAGCTAACCTGCCACAAGCGCTTGACATGGCTTGAGAACATCTTTGCCAGCCCCTTGATGGGTCCAGTAAAGCTGTTGAACAGACGCGTGGGCTTCGGCGGCAGCTTCTTCAACTCCTTTGACGGAAGTGTTGATCTGCTAGACGATCTCGACGATCACTATACAGCCAGAACCCACAAGCGCGAGCGCAACGGTCTGATCCTCAAGCTGCAACAGATCGCCGCCGAGTTCTCGGTGCGCGTTACCATCCTGGGCGGCGACGTCCACCTGGCAGCGCTAGGAAGGTTCTACTCCAACCCGAAGCTTAACATCCCGCTAGAAGAAGACTACCGCTACATCGTCAACGTCGTTTCCTCCGCCATCGTGAACAAGCCGCCCCCGGCGGCCGTCGCCAACCTGCTGGCGCGCCGAAACAGGATCCACCACCTCGACCACGACACCGACGAGACGCTCCTGAAGATCTTCGACAAAGACCCCGGCGACAGCACCAAAACAGCCAAGCACAACCAAGTCACCATGCCCAGCCGCAACTTTGCCGTCATCACCGAGAACTCGCCCAACAATGCCCATCAGCAGCAAAACGGTAACGGCTTCCACGCTCCCCCTCCCCCACAGTCCACCCCCGGCGGCACCTTCCCCGGCCACAAAGACGGCCGCTACGCGCTCGGCAAAGGCGAAGTCAACGCCGGCACCAAGCACAAGGCCGCCGACCCAACCGAGCACGGCACCGACAGCGACGGTAGTCTGCATGTGTGCATCCGCATCGAGATCGACCAGCATAACCCCGAGGGCCGCACCGAGGGTTATGGATTGACGATCCCGACGCTGAGCTACAAGGGCCCGAGACCGCCGACGATTGCGCCGCCGCCGGGCAGCGCGGGGAGTTATGGGTCGAGAGGCACGAGTGGTACGGGGGGGTCGGACGTGCCGGAGGTGCCGGAGATTCCGGCGGGGATGC